>RDSH01000101.1:0-76434 GCA_009428295.1 Tilletia walkeri
ACGTATTGTGTGAGTTTACGATGTGGTTGTTCGAAGGGTCCCCTCCTTTGTACTGTACCATCCTGTGGATTTGATAAAAGCCGTACCACCCTGTGGATTCAGGCCTCCTGCTGTACCATCCTGTGGATTTTCTCGAAGTGGGATTCATCCGGATACAGGCCTTTGGGTTGGACCGTTACCGCGTGTTGTTGACGCCCTGACGTCTCCCATTCGATTTGCCCGGACTCTGGAGACAGCATACTGCGACGACCTGAAAGAGGCAACGATGCGATGATGGCTGCTGCTTCGAATCCCGCAAAAGACTCTCCCCAGACCTTGGTACTTACTTGGTCTACAGCTGTAGCCTGTGGGGATCTGAGATTGATGCTTGATCGAATGGCGAACGAGACTTGGGAAGCAGAGAAAGTTCAGGGGGAGTGAAAGATGACAAGGGAGTCGCCCAACTGCGCAAGGAGGTGAGGCGGTGAGGGAAAAGGTTCGAAGTCGACGAGAGGACCAAAGCCCGCCTGAGCAAACGACGATTTGGACGAAGCAAAACTTAATAGATACAGGGGGGAGAAGGAGAACCCCCCCCCCCCAAGATGGCAGTATGAATATGAATGATAGGAATAAGGCCGCTTAAGTTCAATTTACAAGGTTGGAAGTCTGAGAAGCAGGGAATCGAAGATGGAAAGATCGAAGATCGAAGAGGGTGAAGTCATGTAACATGATGTGTAGATGCTGAAAGCATATCGGACCTCACTGGTTCGCTGCCAGCCGTGACCGCAACCTCTGAGCAGGAGTCATGTTGACATTATTCTTCAGATCGGCCATAGGTGCGGGTCCGGCCTCATCAAGGTTATTGCCAGATATTCGCTCCAGTACCGCCCGGCGCAAGTCCTTCGCACCACCAGCTACCAAGGACGATGGTGCCGGCGCCTTCGTGGATAATGTCCTCGGTCCGGCAAGCTCCCCACTGCGGCGGATCACCGGCGTGCTATGCAACATCCCTCCGCGCCCACGTCCATTTGACAGCATCAGGCTGGAACTCCCCCCACCACCCATCGCGAGCGAGAAGTCCATCGAGTCCTCGCTTGGCAGCATCGCGGACGATCCTCGAGCGGGACCCGCAGCCGCCATGGCTATCTTCGAAGGATCGACATTCAACTCGGCTGCGTTCAAACGCAGGACACCTTCCCGCTCTGCTGACCGGTTCGCCTCGTTCAGGGGTTCATGCATGGCACTGAGCTCGGTATAAGCAAGGGCGATGAGATCGAGTTGTGACTGCCCGACTTGCTTGGAGCGATAATGCTTGTCCACTCTATCCAAGTATCTCCGCTGAAGAGCAGCGATGCGCGTCGCGAAACGATGACTAAAAAATCAGGGATCATTTGGTCAGCTAAACAATACATAGTCTGGGCGCTGTCTCTTCGGATAGTGAACTCACCTTGACCAGAGCCCGTTCAGCTGTGAGTCTTGAATGTTGTGCTTCTGCACAAAGATCTTGAACACATTCTCGACATCGACTTCAACCACGGCCAAGCAGTGCGCCTTGATCTTCCTCGTCGTATCGGAGTCCGTCCCGCCTTCGATCTGCAGACGAGCCAACCCAGAAGATGACGAAGAAGAGGAGGAAGACGCGGCCAAGCTTCGACTGTTCGAGTTCGAGACAAGCTCAGACGCATCGAGCAGCCGAACAGCATCTTCACGGACTCGTCGGCGGAAGACACGATCCAAGGCGCTCCACTCGGGTAACTCCCACACCAAGGGGTCTGGATTAAGACGAGGTGTGCCTTGGTTGGCGCCCTTCACTGGAGACCGTCTGTCATGATCGACAGCCTTGCCCTTTCCAACGGACTGAGGTAGCTTCGCTGGGGTCCAGATCCAGGCTCCCGGTAACCTAGGCGTGCGAGGGCTTTTTCCGAATTGCACAGCCTTTGAATCCCTTTGCTCGGCTGCAGGTGTCAGCGGCGGCGTCAACTTGTCACTGTCGCTCGAGCCCGATAGTGTCCAATCTGGGTCATACGGCGATTTGGCTGAGCCCTTGCCACTTTTGAAGAATGGACTTGCAACAGCACTCTGGCGATGTCGAGCTCGAGTACTCCGGGCCCGCTGACGTTCTAGCTCCTTGAGCTCTTCGTCGGCCAGCACGTTGGGTAGATCGCTAACGTCTTGAGCAGAAAGACCATGGATATCGCGTACACTGAGTCCGTACTTCTTCAGCTCGATCGCGTCGACTTCCTCGTGCGAGAAGCCCTCTTCGACGTATTGGTAATGGAGCTTCAGGATCGCCGCCGCCTTCGCTGCCGCTCGCGGATCGAGGGAAGAGATTTGAATGACCGGTTGCTCGCTTGACTTCATAAGAAGCAATGATGCAGAGCTGTTGGCGCGTTGAAGCGTTCCGGGCGAAGCACCATCGTCTCCGAGTCTTCGAATTAGACGATTTGGCGAAGTGGCAGCCTCGAAGTGAGTCGAACTTGAGGTGGCTCTGGGGCCATAAGGCGTCGAGATGGCAGGATATGATATGAAAGGGGACGCAGTAGGGAGCATGTTCGGGACAGAGTTGCGCCTCGGTGATTCTGTAGGTGGCCCAGGAAGGTCGTCGTCGCTGGCCATACTGCTGTCATCGGTCTGCTCTGCCTGCTCTGCCTCGGAGGAATGGGACCCGCCAGTTCTTTCCGAGGAAACGGCGTTACGGATTGGTGTTTGCGTTAGTGGCACGGGGAGATCATCCACGCTGGCCATGCTGACGTCCCCAGTCTGCTCTTCCTGCTGTTCCTCGATGCGCTCGGACAGGTCACCTTGTTCCGGAGCGGTGCTGTGAGAGTCTTCAACATCGGCATCTCCCGACTGAGAGCGAGAGTCTGATTGAAGGCCGATGTCCTGTTCCACCTCATCCTCCTCTACGCTGTCCTCTTCCTCTTCCTCGTCCTGATCCTCTTCCTCCTCAACTTCCTCTTCCTCCTCATCCATGCCATCAGCATGACCACTTTGAACCGGTTCCTCCGAAGCGATGTTCCGAGAATCCTCGACATCGACGTCTTGCGACTGAGAGCGAGAGTCAGATCGGAGGCTGTTGTCCTGCTCGACCTCCTCTTCCTCCTCCTCGCTGTCTTCAGCCTGAGTTTCATCAGCGATGCTCCGCGAGGTATTTTGAGTGAGCCCACTCTGGATCGAGTCGGAGGACGAAGTAGACTGATCTCCGACCGGACTCTCGTCGCCGTCGTCATCACTGCCTATGGAGCCATGTTCCTCCTCCTCCTCCTCCATTTCCGCAATTGAGACGTCTTGACCAGGATTGGAGAAGTTTGGCTCGTCGGAGATGCTGATTTGGGCAGTGGAGCCTTCGATCTGAGCCACCGTGTCCGAAACTCCGCCCTGGCTCGAGCCGTCGCCCAACTGCCAGTCGCACTCAGGCTCGTCGTCGGCAGGATCGCTCTCATCCTGAGCAGGTCCACTCTGGAAAACATTGGCCGCAGCTGAGGAATCGAAGTTGTTTGGCTCGTCGTCGCTATCCGCATCGACTTGGCCCGGCTGCCAGTATGGCTCCTCGTCTTCATTCGGGCCAAAGTCGATTGGCTCGAACATGGACTGGGTGCGGAGGAAGCTCGTACCCGCCGCGCCGTTGTCTCCGCCGGTGTCCCCCTCCTGTTCCTCCTCCTCATCCTCCTCCGGCAACGTGGCGATTCCACATTCAACGCGATCCCGGTCTGTCATTATGCCAACCTCATTCCGCGTTGTCCAATCTCCGACAGAGACATCTTTGAGGACACGACTTCGTGAGAAGCTCGGGCTACCTGTTCCATAGTCCCATTCCGCACAGTGACTTGCATAGAGAAGGAGGGGATCGTCCGAAGGCGAGACGGGCTGGGCAACCTCTTTAGTGACTCGCATGCCGCGAGCTGGAGGAGGTGTGGAGAAGGTGGCCCAGGAATGAGCTCGACCAAAGGTGGAACGGCGGGAGAGCTGCTTCCCTTTCGCAGGGGCAGCTACGGATGATCGTGCACCATTTCGGGTAGTCGAGGATGACCGAGCTGCTTTCTTCCGACTCTTCTCCTCCGCAGTGGACTGTTGAGAAGCCGAGCGAGTCATGCTCAGGTTCGCGTCGCCCGCTGATTCGGTACTATTCGAGGTATCATGCGAAGCACTTCCGCTGGAGTCGGAGCTGGTGTTGCCAGCCAGTATCGCAAACTGCAGTTCCTTCGCTCGTATCTTGGTGGGCGTGAAAGAGATAGCGTCTCCGGTTGCATCGCCTGGCCGGGCGGACGAATAGAGAGGTCGCATGAAGTGGGTGATCTGTGGCCCGTTTTTGGCCATACCTGGTTGTGACAGGACTGACTTGAATGGACTCAGGCCGACACCGGGGATGGGAGCTGCGTAGACCGAACGCTTTGAAGGCGAGGATCTGCGGCGGTCGGTCTCATCATCGTCATATGAGGTTCTGTGGACCAAACCAGAGCGTGGAGTCTCGCCGTTGGTGGAGGCTCCACCGCCTCGCTTGGGAGTTGTTGGGATTTGACGCACGCTCTTGCGGTGCCGTGGGTTGGGTGATTGGGTTGTGGCATTCATTGTGTTTGAGCCTTGAGAAGCCTGCCGTGTGCTGAATGAATCAGTCCTACTTCGTTTCCCGTGTGCTGTGGACGAGTGGCTGGAGGAGCTGTCTGAGAGTTCTTGCGCCTGGACGGGCGACTGACGATCCGTTCGTGATCGTTCTTGATCGCTAGGAGGGGACTGCGAAGCGGGAGGAGTCATGAGCCCGTTCGGCGAGTCGTACTGACTTGACGTGGACAGCTTCGACTTCGCTGGTGTTCTGTGAGTTGATGAGAGCCACATCGTGGTTATCGAAGATTGGGACTGTCGCTGTGGGGGGGCTATCGATGTGGGGAGAGCGATAACTATGTCTGAGTAAGAGTGTGCTGTTGCCTGGTCGTCGTATGCTGTCAAGAATCGATCAGAGGCTCATCGTCTGTTGCCTTGTTTGCTCACGACGACAGCAACAGCAACAGCAACAACAACACAGCAACAACAACAACAAAAACACGTCGACGGATCCGCGTCGCGCTCAATACGCGCTTTTGAACGAGACGCGATCGTTCTCTGCGGGATCACGTGCTGTCATCACTCACCGTAGTCATCCTGTCGAACCGACAAACTCTCTCCATTTTCGCAGGCGGTGGGAATCAAAGCCGGGCGGAGTTTGAAAGTTCCCACACTCACTCGCAACCCCAACTTGTCAACTTTCCTTCGTCGCTCGAACACTTGACTGCCTTCCATCACATCAAGAACAGTGAGTGACCAGACCAGCAGCAACAGCGAGCACACTCAAAGACTAGAGACCTGACTATCATCACTTCTCTCCCCTCCTGGCTTGCCTTCTCTCCTTGTGCACGCGACTGTACCCTCTACTCCTCCCCCACCCTCACAGTACAAGATGACCAAGAAGAGACGTAACGCAGGCCGATCCAAGCACGGTCGGGGCCATGTCCCCTTTGTTCGCTGCTCCAACTGCGCCCGCGCGTGCCCCAAGGACAAGGCGATCAAGCGATTCACCGTCCGCAACATTGTTGAGGCCGCTGCCATCCGGGACATGAGCGAGGCTTCCGTCTACCAAGGTGAGTCCGACACCCGCACCACGCGCACATCGCTTTGGATCGCTCGGTCTGTAGCAGTACAGGGCTTGGGACGTGGTGGGAGAAGTCCAAACACGAGGGAGGCGGATAACTTTGGCGGAGTCATGTTGTTCAGCGATGGTCAGGGTCGAAGAGGGATGGAGGCACGAAACAGCACGAAGGGGATTAGAGCACCGAAGACCTAGAAATGTCGTCCACACACGCTCATCAGGCTCTATCAGGACGTGTTACGGCGTTGAGGGTTGGAGGGAAAACGTCACCGACTACGCCGGGGACCGGGCATTCCCTACCCACATGTGGATCACGGCTTTCATGACGATCCGAAGCTCACCATACGATCTACCCATTCCATCCATTGCAGAGTACGCCCTGCCCAAGCTGTACATCAAGCTCCACTACTGCGTCTCGTGCGCTATTCACGCCCACATCGTCCGTGTCCGTTCCCGAGAGGGCCGCCGCAACCGCGCTCCTCCCGTCCGCGTTCGCTACAACAAGGACGGCAAGAAGATCAACCCCGCTGTCGCCTCCGCACAGACCGCCGCCGCTGCCCCTGCTGGCCGGGCATGAAGTGGGAGTGTTCAGTTGTGGGACGAGTCGTTTTTTGGTTGGGAGGTAGTACAGCTGAGGGTCAGTCTCATTTCCCATTCCTTTCATCCTCGTCGATCAACATCGACTGACCCGTATACTATCCACGATCCTTCCAGATCTCTCACGCACACCTCCTGCGGCTCCGACACGATGGCCCCCATTCACATCAATCGTCCAACGGCAGTTCTTCACTCTGTCGTCCCAGCCCCGGTCATTCATGTTCAATTACACCCAGCGCAATCTTCTCTTCTCGCCATGCACATGATTTTCTCTCGCATTGACTACAGCCAACTGGCGCGTGACGGCTACGTTTACAGCGCACCTGAGAGATATATAGATGCCCGTGGTGAGATGACCTCCCTTCCAAGTTCCAAGTTCCAAAGCAGCTAAATTTACTCAAGAGCAATCGGCCGAGAAGTTTTGGCACCTGACCACAAAACTTACGGCCGTAAATCCGCCCAAATTTTTCCATGCTCGCTCCGGGCACGGGCGGGTGACATGCAACCTGCAACCCGCAAGCCCTGAAGCGGAGCTGCCATGTAAGGAGTGAGGAGTACACGAGCTGGTCAGTAAGTGGTCGATGCTGGAGCGATGGCGCAGCGAGGAGCACGGGTTTGCTCGGGTACCCGCCCTCCTCTCGCCCTCGTCTCGGTGCCCCATCCGCGGCCAAATCATCATCCGCTCATTCCAGACGACGTGGAAGGCTGGAAAGCTTTGACCTACGCCACATGGCACAAGGATCGAGGGACTCGACCCCAAAACATTATGTTTACTTTGTCGCCGAATCGCTGCCTTACTTGTGCTCGACGATATCACCATAACTGTAAATCATTATTGGTTTCTTGGACCCGTCGACATAGTGACATACCGCCCCTGTGTGAGGCGGAAGAAAACAGAGTGGAGGTCGACTGGTCGACGCCCTCGAATTGCAGTTACATACACGTCTTCGTTTTCAGTCACCCGCCGACTGTACGTACGCCGCCGTGCGCCGTGGCCTGCTTACGAACAACGATGCAGCGGCGCAGTCGCACAGCGCACAGATCTTGGCTTTGGTGGATCGGCAGATTCGGTCTCATTTGCTCAATTTCTCATCAGAGAAGAAGCATGTGAAAACAAAGTTTGCCAATAATGGTCGACGTCGACCCCTCGGGCGTCCAGTAGTCAGCCTGCTTCACCTGCTTCGAGTTTCGACAGATCGATCGTCCTGCTCTGACAATTTGAGCCCCTAACATCACAAGTCCCCTGTCCCTTGTCCTCACACTGAACGGATGTTCATGCTTGCCAGAGTCCAATCATCACCGCCTCCTTGCTTCTCCAACAAAGGATGAAGTGGAGGTTACCGGGGCTTCCAGCGATGAGCTGTGTACCTCATGTGTCCGAGCGATGAGCAGGGCAGTTCACACGACCGGGCGATCACAATTTTGACCGGTTAGCGGCACTACCGATGCTCCAGCTAGCCAACTAATGAAATGGGAGGATGTTGACCGCACTGACCTCTCGATTAGCCCACCGCTCCCGGGCATGAGAAGGCTCTTTCTCTCCTACAGCGTTCAACAACATCGTTCTTTGCCCTGTTCGGTGAGAATCTTTGTGTAGGACAGGGCGTAGTCCCGGAAGCCGGAGCGAGGACAGCCGGACATCTTCCCAGCATCGACCCTGGCTCAGCAGAATCTCAGACGACAGACCGAGCCTCTCAAATATTTACGTCAAAGCAACGACGATCATTGAAGGTCGAGGTCACCCAAATTGCGGATCAACGTCGAAGGCGTTCGCTCGGCCGGCTTTTGATTTTTGGCTTCTCCCTGCCTTTCGAAGTCTCGGGCGGGCACACTGACTTTTAGCACTTGGAAACGGCTCAGCGGCTCCTCTTTTTCAGTCTTAGGTTCCTGCAGAGTGCAGATCATTGCGAAGGATTAAGTAATCCCTTTATGATGTCTTTCTGCGTAGAGTGCTCTTCCGCTGACCGTTTTGTTGGTTTGGTGCCTGTGAGCTGATCATTCTGTCTCTCCTTGCCTCACAGCCCTTTTTTTTCCCTGCCTTTTCCCCCTTTGTTCCTGTTCTCTGGCCTTCCCAGCGTCGTCCGACCCTGGAAGCTTCTTTCAGGCGCTGAACGGAGAACCTCCAATTTTCATCGGAGGAGAAGTGCATCATCATCACATCGCGCTCGAACGGAAGCAGGCAGTGCCCGCAGCGGAAGGTAAGCCAAAGCACTCCAGCGCTCAGCCGGGGCCTCCTGCCTTCCCATCGCTCATCTCTGCCTCGCCGGGCTGACTGCGCAAGTGCAGTTGCAACTTCCAGCCCACTGTACTACTCCACCCGGCCCACTGGAGATGAAGAAACCGCTCAGCCGCACTGTTGTCACTCATTTGGTTTCTTGAATCTCTCTCTCTCTCAATTCCGTCCCCTGTCTCTGGCTGATTGAAAAATTTGCAGGTCCACCGAGATCTGAGGCAACGCCTCAGCCACGCCTGAGGGAGGTAGAAGATGGACTATATAAGGGCTAGCTCACTCGTTCTTTCCAACATTCTGAATCCCTCATCTCCCCACCCTCAAAGCTCCATCAACCCCCCCTTCCAGCTCCCGTCGACCTCCTCGCCCCTTCCTCAACACGGATCAACAATCCTTTCCTATCCCACCTCGCACAATCGACCCTCTCGTCTAACCAACTCACCCACCGATCCTGAACACTAATCAGTCCACCTCCCTTTTCCCAACCTACACAATAGCAAACATGTTCGCACGGTGTATCAGCATTCTCTCTCTCGTCACCTTGGCCGTGGCTCTGCCGCTGTCAAAACGTGGCTTCTCTGGAACAGCAACATTCTACGACGCAGGCCTCGGTAATTGCGGTACTACAGTCAGCCCCAACGCCATGGTGGTCGCCCTCAACACTGCTCAGTACGGATCTACCTCTACTGTGTCCTCTCACTGCTTCAAGTCCGTGACCATTACCAACCTCAAGAACGGCAAGACCATGAACGCCATGATCCAAGACTCATGTCCCACCTGCAGCTACGGCGACTTGGACATGTCGACTTCCCTCTTCTCTGCCCTCAACAACGGCAACATGGACGACGGAATCTTCCCCATCAGCTGGAACTACGCGGGCCAGGGCGGTAGCAACGACGTGAGTACTCGTTGGTCTATGATTCTTCTCCCAGGCGTTCGTTTCTCACTATTTGCCCTTTCTTCCACAGTGGACCCCACCCAAGTCATCCAGCAAGGCTTACACTCCTGCTTACACCCCTGCCTACACCCCCGCCTACACCCCCAAGCCCAGCAAGACCTACACCCCCACTCCTGCCAAGACATCATCATCTGTCCGCGCTCCCGCTGCCGCGACCTCGTCTGCCGCTCCCACGGAAGTCCCTCCTCCCAGCTTCCTTGCTCCCACCAACACCACTTTGATCAATGGTACCGTTGCCACCACGCCCTCATGGTGGGATGAACTCGACACGTCGTGCTGGTCGCAAAACATCACCTTGCCTTCCAACGTCACCGGTGTTGTCATCAGCCCTAGCAAGTTCGCCAACACTACCGCCGACTTGTCTGCCCAGTGTGGCAAGTGGATCAACGCGACCAACACCGACAACGGCAAGAGCATCCTTGCCCTCATCGTCTCTTACGTTCCCGGCGGGACAAAGGACCAGATCGCCCTCACCGACGGCTACAAGGCCCTCGCTGACATTGAGGACGGCATGCCCGCTGCCATCGCCAACATCGAGTGGGGTATCATCGCCGGTAATGCGACTATCAAAGCCAACACCACCACCACCGCCACCCAGTAAATGGATCGCAAGCTACTCTCTCATTCCGACCATAGACACGTGGTGTGCAAGGTCGAGCTCTCGAAGAGCTCTTTTCTGCAGGCAACAGATGACAAACATCGACCTCCACCACTCTCACAAGCACCGCAACCCCAACAATAGAAACAACCGCCTCGGAAGAGTCTCGACAAGCAAGTCTCGTCCACGCTCCTCCATCAAAAAGTGATCCAGGGATCACATTCGGACGGAAACATCGGCTATCCTCGTAGCAATCTGCAACTTCAAAGTCAACCATGTATCTCCAAGAATCCTCTCTCCTTCGTTATCGGCATCAACCCGCAACACTCCCCCTTAACCTTCTTTATTACCTTCGCCCTTCTCTTCACCGGACGCCTCCATGGCTCCTACAACCTTGCCCTCACCGCACACACTTTTCCTTCCACCCAGGTATCCACCCGTCAATCCGACATCCGAACCCACCCCTTCTTCGACTTTTTCAGCCAGGACTACGATCTAGCTACAGGCCCCGACCCAAACTTCGGTTTAAAAGGGGCCATTCTGCATTGTAGATCTCCACCGGCCGGGCCCCCTTCGACAGGGACCCCCATTCTTTCTTTTTGCCTCCCCCCTTCCCCTTCCGCGCTACAATCGCGCACACACTGTATAAAATACCTGGTACCCCACTCCAATACAAGTTTCCCACTCCATGCTGATCACACCTGCCTTTGCGCCTGCCTCATACGTCTCTCACTTGTCGCTCTGATCTGGCGTCTTCTCAGGACCTAGCAGAGAGCTGTTTTGAGTACGGTTGAGTGAATTCGATGCATCGGGACAGATCGGAAGCTCGGCCACTCCGGACCAAAACAGGAAGGCCGAGGTCCGAGAGGGGGGTTGATGACAATTCCACAGATCGCGGACTGGCCAATCCTTCGCTGCACGCCTCCATCACCCGTCAGGCGTGAGATACCTTGCAGTTTTCGCATCGCCAAGGTGAGGGAGTTGCTCTGCTACCACCACCACTTCACGCTCTCAGTACTCTTCTCTCCCCCCTCTCTCCGCTCGCAGGCAAAACATTGTCATTTCTCAAGTGCAGAGGAAGCCCCCACGTTTTGGTCATGTTCTGCAACCGTACCCACACCCTGGCGCGTACCGCCGTCGCCTCGGCCTCTCCGGTAGGAGCCTCGTCTAGCTGGCGCGCCTACTCTGCCGTCGCAGCTTCCACACACGCAAGCACCGCTCCCAGGCTTCGCAAGCATGCGCGCGTTGCTCCCTCCAACAGAGCCTTTGGACGAATCAACAACCAGGCGCGCTTCTTGTCACAGTCTCGGCCTGTCCGTCGGGCAACCCCTACGGACGATGTCGAGGGCGAGGCTTTCGACTTGGACGCTGTTGAGCGTGCACAGGACATGGTCGATCTCCTGATCATTGGCGGTGGTCCCGCTGGTCTCAGTGCGGCCATTAAGTTCCGCCAGCTCGCAGAGGCCGAGGGCAAGGAGCTGCGCGTGGTCGTGCTCGAAAAGGGACCCGAGATCGGCAACCACATTCTCTCAGGTGCTGTCATTCAGACGAATGCACTAGAGGAGCTGTTCCCAAACTGGAAAGAGCTGGGTGCACCCCTCAACCAACCGGCGCTCAAGGACAGCATGCGCTTCCTTACCGAGACCGGCAGCTTCCCAATGCCTCACCCGCCGCAAATGAGCAATCATGGCAATTACATTGTCTCGCTCTCTCGGGTAACTGCCTGGCTGGGCGAGCAGGCCGAGGCAGCCGGTGTCGAGATCTACCCAGGTTTCGCGGCCGCGAAGATCTTGTGGGACGAAGACGAGAATGGGAACAAGCGCGGCGTTCGCGGTGTCGTTACCAACGACACCGGCCTGGACAAGGACTACAAGCCCAAGGACTCGTACGAGCCCGGAATGGAGTTCTTGGCCCCGATTACCCTCTTCGCAGAGGGCTCGCATGGCTCGTGCTCTCAGCAGGTGATTCGCGAGTTGAAGCTTCGGGAGGCAGTGGGCGCGGACCCCCAGACGTACGGCCTCGGAATCAAGGAGGTGTGGAAGGTCAAGCCCGAAAAGCATGAGCCCGGCATGGTCCAGCACACATTGGGATGGCCACTCGACTTCAAGACCTATGGAGGCTCATGGCTGTACCATATGGAGGACAACATGGTCTCGATCGGTCTCGTTGTCGGACTTGACTATGAGAACCCATACCTGAGCCCCTTCCGGGAGTTCCAGCGCATGAAGCACCACCCCGTCTTCGCAAAGCTTCTCGAGGACGGAGAGTGCCTGGCGTACGGCGCTCGTGTCCTCAACGAGGGCGGTTACCAGTCTATTCCCAAGCTGCACTTCCCAGGTGGCGCTCTTGTCGGATGCTCGGCTGGCTTCCTCAACGTCCCCAAGATCAAGGGAACGCACAACGCGATGAAGAGCGGTATGCTTGCTGCGGAGGCGGCCTTTGAGACGCTCAGTAAGCGAGAGCAGACTGTCACCGATGCGGAAGAGGTTGGCCAGCTCGAGGACATCGAATCCTACAAGACCAAGCTGGACAACAGTTGGGTGATGGAGGAGCTCAAGGAAGTCCGCAATCTCCGACCTTCTTTCGCTACGGGTCTGGGCATGTGGGGTGGTATTGCGTATTCCGGAGTGGACAGTCTCATTCTGAAGGGCCGCACGCCCTGGACTTTCCACATCGAGCACCAGGACCACGAGACCTTCAAGCCTGCAGCGGAGAGTAAGAAGATCGAGTACCCCAAGCCGGACGGCAAGATCTCATTCGACATTCTGACCAGCGTGGCCCGCACTGGTACCAACCACGCCGAAAACCAGCCTGTGCATCTCCGAGTCAAGGATGGCGACATGGCTGGGCACGTTGAGTACAACGTTGGCAAGTTTGATGGTATTTTGGGTCGCGTCTGCCCTGCAGCTGTGTACGAGTACCAAGATAAGGAGGATGCGGGAGGCAAGGAGCATGCCCAGGGCAAGTACTTCCAGATCAACTCGCAGAACTGCATTCACTGCAAGGTAAGTTTTGACTGTCTCTTGACTGTCCCTGTTCAACACCTTCTACTGGAGCAATACTGAAGATTCTACCTTCCTTCCACTTGGCGGCACTTGCTACGAACTCTCACAGACTTGCAGCGTTGTGACACCAGATCAGAGCATAGAATGGTGCACACCCGAAGGTGGTGGAGGTCCCAAGGTGAGTGTCTCTCTTGGTACCGTCGCAAAGGATAAGAAGGCACTGTTCTTGAACTGACTGTTCTGTCTTCTCTCACAGTACTCCATGACCTGATCGCTGATTCAAGCTGCGCGCCAGGTGTATGTGACTGTTGCCGCGTCATTCGGGAATCGCATCATGGAATGTCATTTCTTCGATCCTTTGCGACGACAAGGAAACGTGGTGCTTGCTACTTGATGCCTGAGGCGGCGGAGAGTGACGAGCAGCGTGTTCTTGAGGGCTCAGGGCCGCTCAGATGCTCAGAGCATCGTGTCCCTCCTGCTTCCAAGTCTTTTGGCGGAATAGGCCCAGGGAGTGCTTTGGGCAACCATCATTCCAGGCGACACCAGTACCAGACATGAGGCATGAGGCACCAGTCATCACGCATCTTGGCAGCACACCCACTCGATGTGTGTGCTCACATGTTGCTACAACTTAGCAGACACATGTTCTGAGATCTGAGGAGAAAGATAGAAAGAACAGATGGAACACGCCGAGTACGTACCAGAGACCACATCACAATTCACAGCATGGTGAAACACGCAGAGCCCAGATAGATGAGGACGATCCCGAGGTCTCGGGTCCTCGTTGAGACAGATTGTCTTCACGGGAACAACGGGAACCTTGACTTGCTTCCCATTTGAGACCCTGAATGGAACAGCGACGATCAACGCCGGTTGCACACAAAACAGAATCGACCTCAACTTGTCTTCGACCTTCAGTCTCACATCTCACAAGCAAGTCTGTTATCTCTCGCTTTCGAGCGACCCCCCACGAGCGGCGCCGCCGTCCATCAGCGGTAATCTGTCGTCTGCGATCTGCGCATCTACGCTGCGGTGCCCTTTCCTTTTTCGGGCACGCTAGACACCACAGCATATGTACTCCCTGAGCGCCTGAGCGCCGAGCGCCAAGCAGGCCGCCGCCAGTCCATTTGCGTGATTTTCACAGGCTTCACCGCGAACAAATTCCTGGAGCGATGGAGGCGGGAAAACGAACGCACTGAACGGCCGCTTTCCTTTCTTGGCAATACCCATAGCATGTACAGAGCATCAGGCATCAGTAGTGATTATAGTATGTAAGTGTGTGTTCAGCTGGGGTTCGAGGTTAGAGACCTCGAGCGTCGTACCTCGCAGCACAGAGCAGTCGTCTCTGACATCGAACTTCCTGTTCCCATGGTGGCCATCAGCTATCTGACAATACCACTCACGGCCACGGCCGAGTGGGATCCGGCAACCCCTGCCGTGATCAAGATTCAAGCTTCAAGAGATTAAAGCTTGAACGTTGAACGCTCAGCGCTCAGACGCTCAGACGCCTGAAGCCTGTACTTTGAGGTAAGAAATAGGAAGGCTTCCCTGAGTTTTGAGGCGGCTTCAGGCTTCAGGCTGGGCTGCAACTTGCAGATTATGTATGTGAACAATCACGCTCACCGCCTCACGCCTCACTGCTCACCGCTCACGGTACAAGAGCACCCCCACACCGCTGGTGAGCTGTGGTATCGATCGCGTGTGTAACAGAGGCGGTGGCTGCCGCAGACGGCATCTATGGACTGTGTAATATGGAGTCAGTAGACGGGCGGCGAGCCAGACGCGTCCGCTATCCCCGCGAGTCGCGACGCGTCGATTACTTAATTCAAAGCTGGTACACACATGTAACTTTTTCCCATGCATGCGCATAATTCAACGTGCTCTATGCACAGTTTAGCGGAAGCAACGCAATTAAGTTCACACCAATAATATCTTTGGTGTTTGAGTAAAAAGTAGGGCCGGGCAAAGCCCAAAGTCGTGTCTACGTTTTGTGGGTTTGTCACGTTTATAGGCAACAATGCTGGGCGCGCGGCAGTAAGCGGAACGTAAATCGTAAAGGCTGGAAGTAATAAGTAATGCTATGTATATGCTATTCTGCTTGGAAAAAGTGTTCGGAAAGGCTAAACACTAAAGGTGCAGTAACAAGGTCCTGAGGATTATCGGAGTGTATGTATATTGTATACTAAGCCCATAAGTACGTCGTAGTCACGACGAAGGACGAAGATAGAGACGAAGGACGAAGTACTCGGTACTCGCAGTTGTGCAAAGTCAGTAGTGGCAGTGGTGAATGCAAAAACATCAGCGACTCAAGGACGTTTTTAGATAGTCTAAACCCCAGTGTGAGCAGTGAGTTCCATCTTCCCTGTTTACAGCATGTACATACATGCGTATCTGCTTTCTGTAAGAGAAGATTCCTTACATAATCTCCGCCTCATTTATCGTTTCCTGGCTGGGCTGTGTGAGTCTGCGAAAGTCTCGGCGTGTTCCCACAACACAAAACTCTATCTGTGATCATAGCATCAACATGTGCATCCCATCTCTCTTCCCCAGGCATCTCTTCCATTTTCCCAGAGAGGTCAACATACAAGGCGCCAAAGCTGCAGAGCCGAGGGACTATTCTCTTGTGGCTCTGGAAGGGGCGGCGTGGAGCGTGGGGTCGATGCTGCTGAGCAAGGCACATCATCGCAGGACGCAGCATCAAGTATCGTACCCCCCGCCTACGTGAATGAGGACCTCGTGGATTGTCCATCGTTCATCTAATACATATGCTGGCCTATAGGAACAAGGTCGGTCCCCTCGCTGCAACACTGCGGGGGCAGATCGCAGGTGGCACAGGGATTTGAGGGTCCGCCTTTTATCCGTCGGGAGAAGCACTTCCATGTTCCTTTCATATATGTATGCACATTAATTTTCTCACTTGCTTGCAGATTGCAGGTCGTAATGGGTCGTTTACCACACTCATTTTTTTCGCAGGTTGTTGAATACATAATGCCCAACAATACTACTAACATACAGTATACTTCTCACTAACTTGCAGCAAGATGCTGCGTCCAAGCAGGTGGTGGCCTGAGTAGAGTAAGTAGTGGCTGGCTAAAATGGCTAGTCCCGGTGGCTTGCTCTTCGCTCATGCGGGATGCGCTGATGCCGCCTGCTGCCTGATGACCTTGATCTTTTTTCGTCCATCCCACAGTGCTCTGCCTTGGCTCCGTATAAAAAGCCTTCCCAATGATCCCCTTCCCCCCCGCACAGATCTTTCCCATCCATTTCCCCTCCCAGCCCTTGCTCCTTCGCCTTCCTTCTGGGTCCCTTATCAGCTCGCCATTACAGGTACCCAGCGGACAACGGTCAACACCTTCCCCCTCTCTGCAGTTAAACAAAGCGGACGGTCCAATCCTACTCTCATTTATTCTCCTCTCCAAGTCGTCCCTCGGGTGTTTCCCGTTCGATACCCACAATGGTCGGCTCCTTCCAATTCATCAACACGCTGCCGGATCTACCAGCATCAGCGATCACGTCCCCAGCGGCTTTGGGCTCCTTTCTCCAGCCCTTCACCAGTCATACAGGTCCTAAGGCTTTCACGATCCTTGCGTGGATCTACGTTGCTGTCCACTTCAGCTTCCTAGCCCTGGTATTATTCATCATCTTCACGCTCGTTCGGGCCAAGCGATTCTGGTTCGTTGACATCAGCCGCAGCCATGTATTGAAGTCACGCTCGACGAGCTAACATCCTCGCCTCCTGCCTTTCCCTTACAGGCTATTCCGAACTGTCAATGGTCGGCACGGAGCGGTATTGATTCACAATGGTGAGTGTCCGCATATGTTCCCAGATCGACCATAAGTTCTCTTTCTTACCTTTTACTTTCTATGGTCGGCTCGTGTACAGTTGTTGATGGTGAGCTTTCATGATTCGTAGTTGCTCTTCCTAGTCCATATAGGCATGCTAAACATTCTTCTACACAGTCCCACTTTGCCTCATCGCCATTTTCTTTTCTTACGACGCCATCTTTTGGATCATTTCTCTGCTGGGGTACGAGAGTGACATCGCCCAACATAACTGGCAAGTGCTTCACTGGTTCCGATACATTTTACTTGCAACCACTGGATTCTACGTGAGTACGCCGCCGCTCCCAGACCGGCAATAATAACGACGCTTGTCTGAACCAGTTACTCTCACAGTTCATGACCGGTGTCGCTGCCGTATGGCCATTCTCGCCCTCCACGATGAGATACCCTATGCTGTGGAATCTGGTCATGATCGGCTTCTTGCCTACCGCCATCATCGCTACTATACCTCCGATGCTCATGGCGAATTCAGAATGGAACAAAGCCTGGGATATCTACAAGGGATTGCAGATCCAAATGCAACAAAGCCCGGCGAATGAACCCATCTCAAGCGACATGATGTTGAAGGCACAGCGATTCCTTTATCACGCCTCCAAGTATGCCTACAAGCACGCCATCGTTGCCATCATCCTGGTCATCTTCTGCTTCCTCGCTGCCGTCGTTTTCTCCGTTATCGGCGTCCGTGTCGCTCGTATCGTGTGGCAGGATATCCAGACGAGAAGGATGCGATCCCGTCGCGAGGTCCGCATGGCAAGAAGGTGGTCTCGCCCTTCTCTGAACTTTACCGACTCTGGCACGACATCTAAGGGATTCGCCAGTATCACTAGCGCCGAATGGAGCTCACAAGCCGACCCTGAAAGCCCTCGGATGCCCGGAGATCACAGCGAGGATACCGCCGTCGTTTCCGAGAAGAACAGCGACCCCTCTCGCTGTGCATCGGCTGGCCCATTCCGGGTGAAGGCGCACCAGCGAGGTGGTGGTCGACAACCAGTTCCAGAGAACCTGCAGCGGGAATTGCGGATGCACTTCTACCGCACCTTGATTCTCTTCTCGTCGATGTGGTGCATGATTGTATCCCTCGTCGGGAGCGGCCTCTACTTCGCCATCTACCTCTACCCGGCAACAAGAGACGCCACGCCGGACCCAGTATTCGGTAACAGTGCTTTGAGAGTGCTGTGTGTCTTCCACATAGTGGAATTCGCCAATATCACCCGTGAGTTATATGGTTCGAGATGCCCACTGCGCTCCAAACAGATCTGATCTGACCGTGCCGGCCGTACCTTCACACAGTCTTCGGACAGATCTGGATCGGCACTCTCGTTGTCCATCGAGTCATCGCCCTCAAGAAACAGGAGAACAGACCTGACAGCCCCCTTTTCAAAGAGCGAGCAGCAGGATTCCGAGGAGCAAAGGACAAGCAGGCTCGACCAACACATGGCTACACCTTTGCCATTGGGCAACAAACCGTGCAAGTCCAACAACAAACCATTGACGGCTCCACACAGTCGTCATCAGCCCAATACCGTGTCCCGACCTCCCCCACCACGCCGACGTTTTCGACGGCGACCACCATGTCTCCTTATACCATGTCTCCGCCTATGACGCCCATGATGGGCGGCGAAAAGTCCCCCGCCATGTCATTATGACGGAGGCACGGCCTATGACACATCATCAATTCTCTGAAGGGTCGTCGGCTATCCTTCTGCCGCACAAGTTACGGACCTTCCTGAGGTGTACATACCCTCGGCTGTCGCTTCTCAAAAGTAGACAACTAAATCACTCGCCAATTCTGGCACCAACATCTGGCCTCAAGCACCCTATCTGCTTCGCCCAACCTTCGCTTTCTTTCCAATGCGCGCTGCCTTCTTCTCCCGAGCAAGGACGTGCATCGAACTCCAACCTTATTGTAACAGACAAAAGCCAGCAACTCATTCTGGAGCAATGTATTTTATTTGAGACAACGTACTTGCATTACCGTCTGTGGTTCTTTTTTGTGCGGCTGAATTGTTCGATGCTCTCAGATCATCAACGTCGCTAGGGAGGCGCGCGGCGTACTTGGTTGACAGCGCCGACCAGGTATCAACCAAAGTAGAAACGGAGAAAAAGCGAGACAGAGTTCAGGAGCGTAGTGGTTCGAAGACCGATGGACACAGTAGTGGGAATCGGAGCACATTACACCTCCTCAGACATGCGCATACAGGCCGTCTTCGAGCCGTGCGCGGGTCATTGCTGCAAGCGAAAAGAGAAAGAAGGCAAGGCGTTCAGGAAAATGATCCAACCTCGTTGAAAGCTTGGCAGATGTGCCACTCACCAGCGATGATGGCTGAGCCTACACCAGAGCCATCTTCAGCCTGATATGTCTTGATGCGCTTGCCCTTCTCTCCGAAAATGTCCGACAGGGCGCCCTCTAGGCGATCCTTAAAGCCTGGGTACCTGAGAGTAGCAGAAGTTTGAGTCAATACTGATGCTATCACTTCACGTGTTCAAGGGAGGCGTGACTCACTTGGAATAGAGCGAACCATCGGCGCCAACACCAATCTCTTCCGTTGTGCCGTCCTCCAGGTACCGCATCTTGGTCACAAGTGCAGCGATACCACACGAGCTCAGGCGGGCGGCACGAGTGCCAATGAGCTTTGCCAGATCGCGAAGGAACTGACGCTCTTGCACGGTAGTCTCCAGCCCGAAGAAGTGGGCGAAGAGACCGACAATGGTCAGAAGTTCGGGCGTCGGGTCGGCCTCCATCAGACTGAGGAAGGCAGTGTCGAACACGTATGACTTCTCGATCTTATACGTGTTTTGTCCACGGAACATGAATCCTTCGTCAACGAGATCGCACAGCGCCAGTCGGAAGATTTCTCCGAGGTACAGGCCGGCTATCATCTTTTCGTATGCTTGTTCGTGGGGCTGAATTGTCAAGAATGGCGCGTCAATAAAGGGCTCCTGTACCTCGATGGAGCAAATCAAAAAGCCTACCTTGTTGGAAGTAAGGTCGATCGTCTCGTCGTACTTTGTTCGCACCTCAGCGAGGTGCTCATGTTTGAAGGAATCGAACGCTCCGTACCTGTAGAGTGGTTTGTGAGCCACTTGCAAACACAACTGAATCTGAATAGCTGCCAATAGACTCACTCGCAGTTGATGGCCATCTCTGCGTCGTCTGGAAGACCCAAGTGCTTGATCTTCGGAATGTCTTTAATGTGCTCCATGTATGCGGCGTTGCAACCAGTACCGAAGATGCATGCAATCTTTGTGGACTTTCGCACATCTGCAGAATGAGAATTCCATTATATCAGTGATTGGTCTGAGCACATCGAAAGGTGTAGATCTCACAGTTGGAAGCGATCAGGGTTCCGGTGGTGTCGTTGCTGCAGAAGGAATTGTTAAGCATCGGCTCTTTGGAAATCCAATGGGCCAATCGTGGACTCACATGAGCGACGTCATCCTAATAGGAACATCCTGTATGCGGGAGGGAATTCAAGAACTTCAGTGACTTGAATGCAACCGTGCAAAGTGTTGAGAAGTACACACGTATTTCTCCAGCGACTTCTGGAACATCGCTGCCACGTCTTGACCTTCGGTATTTGGGTTACCGAAGCCCTTGGTCCAGCGAACTAGCCGGCCATGGTTGATCCTCTCTTGCCTGGTGTGGGGAGATGATGGGTCGCGATCAGTAGGAAAGCCCCAAATGCTGCAACCGGGCTATTATGCGCCAGCACTCACTCCATGGGGTAGCTGAAAGTGAATCCAAGCGATATGCTCTCCTCCAGGATAACGCTCTCATCTGAGCCGTCACCAAAGTGGTCCTTGATGAACCGGTGCAAGCATTCAGCGCAGAAGTCGAACAGGTTTTGACCATCCTCTTGCTTCTGTTCTTCGGTGAGACGGAACTTGCTTTGAGTGACCTCAAACTTGCCTTCTCCCTTGAGAAGGACGTGGCAAACGCGCAGATTGGTACCGCCGAGATCCAGCGCCAGGTAGGAGCCGTTCTCCTCGCCAGTGGGCCAGCCGAAGACATAGGTCGGCAGCATGGGCTAGAAAGAAACTTAGGTTGAGCGACAAGCAAGTCTCCTCAAGTCAGGCGTCAGAAGTAAAGCGACAACTTACCACCGTCTGGCCGTCCTTGGCCAATCCATCTTCCAACACACCGACGAAGCTGTCCGTGATCATACGGAGTCGCTGTGGCGTGATGGTGAAGAGCTGAGTGAAGCGTTCGAGCTGCTTCTTCAGGTCTTCCTCGCGCGCGCCTTCATCTTTCTCATGGCGATGAGTAGAGGTATGCCAAGCGACGACCTGGAAGCAGAAAGAGGTCAAGACGTGTCAGCACAGGCACATTCTAAGAAGTAGGCTCATCTCTCCAGAGCTAGCCCAATGTCCGCATTCTTCTCCTCGAATTGGAGCGCTCGAAGCGATAGGAAACTCACATGAGAGTCTCTCTGCTCGACTCCACTACCTCGACGGCCCTGAAGAGCCATCGACGCGCGTCGCGAGCTGGTACTGTTTGAACGTCCCGCAGCGTTCTGGGTAGGCGTGCCGGACTGAGCTACAGCAGCAGACATGTTTGGAGATGAACTTGTGGAAACTTGTCGTTAATGATGGATTCGTCGAACTCGTCCGTCGGTTTGCGAACAGTGGTAGCTTTGCTATGATGGACCTCGCGAAGTAAGGAGGTTGAAAGGGGGACAAGGGACAAGATGGTGGTGGTCGTCGAGAACAAGTCGCAACTCTCTGAGAATCATCTGTCGCTCGCTTCTCATTTGGAAGTCCAAGCGCTCAACTCAACACCGCATCAACACGGCAAACACCAAGCGCATACAGGCGACTGTTCTGTGCCAGGCGTCTCACTCCTCCTCCAACGCGTTCTCTAGGGCCTGCCTCACTCCTGATTTCGCCTCCTATCACCTTCATCCAGACATCCCCCCTTGCTTGGAAGTTTTTCTCTCACTACTTTGGGGACGTGCGCGTCTCGCTCGATCGTTGCACAATGACCGCATGCTGCATGCTGCCGGTCGTTCGTCTTGGCTTGCACACTACTAAACTGATACTGAAATACTGAATTCACAAAGCCGAAACATCAGATTTTTAAAGGCGGCGAGGGGGCTTCACAGAGGGCCGATGAGAAAATATGAGAGAGAGAGTGAGAGTTACAACCGTGTTGGGTCAACGCATCCTTGACGACCCCCTCCCGGGCCAAAGAGGGGAGGGATGATTTCCAATTGCCCGGGAGCATATCGTCCACAATCACGACATGTAGGTACTCGCGTCGATACCAGTCTCCGGGAGCTCTGGGACGGCCACCTCGAAGCGGGCCTGGATGTCGGCCAAGATCTTCTCGTCCTCCTCCGAGCTGACGAACATGATGGCGAGACCCTTCGTGCCGAAACGACCAGCACGACCGACACGGTGCAAGTACGAGTCGGCGTCTGTATAGATGGCAATCGCAAACACGTCAGCTTTGAACGTCGATCATGGTGTCAAGACGTTGCATGCTTACCTGAGGGAGTGTCGTATGAGATCGAGACGTTGACACGCTCAACGTCAATACCACGTCCAAATATGTCGGTCGCAACAAGGATTCGCTTCTCAAAGTTCTTGAACTGTTGGTACCGTCGAATACGCTCCTCCTGAGGCAAACCACCGTGAATGCAGATCGAGGGGAAGCTGCAGTCGCGGAGGAGCTCGTCCAGGGAGTTTGCTCGTGAGGTGGATTTGACGAAGATAATGACCTGCAAATAAATTCGAATACGATCAGCGATTGGTCTTCTAAACTGATCTGAGTCTAATCACGTACCTGATTGAACTCAAGAGTATCCAAAAGCTCATTCAATTTGCGGTTCTTGGTCTTCTCCTCCAGCTTGACGTAGTGTTGCTGCAGACCGTGCAGAGTGAGCTTGGTCTCATCGTCGACGTAAATCTCAAGAGGCTGAGGAGAATTGCAAAACAGAGTCAGAGATCTTGCCATGTGAAATCGATGGAGAGCACGATCCACTCACGTTCTGCATGAACTTCTTGCACGTGGGTCGAACCTCCTTGCTAAGGGTAGCCGAGAACATCATGACCTGCTTATGGTGAGGCGTTGAGCGGAAGATCTCTTGCACATCACGACGCATGTCTAAAGTAGAGGAACACATCCTTTGTCAGTATCACATAAGCTCTGAGTAAAGGGCATGGTATAGAGATGAGAATCAAAGCTTACCGATTTGCTCCAGCATCTTGTCACACTCGTCGAGGACAAAGTGCTTTACACCAGTTGCCTTGAGGGAACGCTCACGAACGAGCGCGGTCATGCGACCAGGTGTGCCGACCAAGATGTGAGGGCACTTTGCCTTGTCCTTAAGCTTCGCCTGGTCATCGCGGATGGGCGTACCACCGTAGATGACATCGGTACGAACGTCGGGCATGTACTTGCTGAAACGTGCATACTCGTTCTTGATCTGGTAGGCCAGCTCACGAGTGTGGCAAAGAACGATGACGCTGACCTCTCCGTCGACAGGCTCGATCTGCTGAAGGGTGGCCAAAACAAAAACGGCAGTCTTGCCCATACCAGACTTGGCTTGGCAGACGACATCCATGCCGAGGATGGACTGGGGAATGCACTCTTGTTGAACTGCAAGGGCGTGATGGGCAAGGCAAGGCAAGCGAAAGTTGGCTGTTGAGTATTCAGAAGCGATTTGAAAACTTGATGCGGATGACTGTACCTTCGGAGGGGTGCTCGAAACCGAGGTCGCTGATCGCGCGAAGAAGCTCGGGCTTCAACAAGAAGTCGCGGAAACCGGTCGAGTGAATGCCGACGTATGAACCCTGTATGGTGAAATGGAAAGGATGGAAGAAAGGAAGAGTGGTGTGCCGAAGGTGAAGGGCAAGGGTCCATCCCAACAGTCGGACGGCACACGAAAACAGGAAGGAATGGTCGGAGAGAAAAAGAATCGAAGAGAGAAGAGTCGTATAAGTATTCGGTTTCGCGGACTTGATGAGAGATGGGAGAAGACGCGTCTTTTTGGACCACAGCTCGAGACGCGGAAGGTAGAGACACGAGAGCAAGTGCTCAATCGTGCTTAAAACCAGCGACGCGGACGGATGCCGCCAGAGATGGTGTTGAAACGCATGCCGGTCGCAACCGCGAAAGGGGAGCGCCTCCGGTCGAGAATCCCAAGCATCTTGAGCAACGCCATGGGTACCCAATGGACTAGAACCATGAGGTTGAAGCAACGTTGCTTCTGATAGAAGACCGGACTGGTAGCGCGACGCACTGAGCAGGTGGCGCTGCCGGATGACGGCCAGCGGAAAACCCCCTGTCGTAGCTGATGAACGTCCCGCCCCAACTGTTGGATGCTGTGTCGAAGCAGACACATGGGACGACGGGCTCTGACAGGCAACCATTCGCTTGCAACCGGTGCGGCCGGTAGACCGGGACATGGTGAAAGTAGGCGCGTGGTGTGGACGAGAATAGAAGTAGAAGGAGCCGAGAAAGGAAAAAGGGGAGGGACTTAGTCTGGGATCGTGATGCTCGCCTTCTTGTCTTTTTCGCCATCTTTGCTGTCGGCACCAGCGCCATTGGTAGTTGTGGTAGTGGTGACGGTAGCCGTCGTTGTGGAAGGAACCTCCTCCTCGTAATCGATGAGACTGTAAAGGTGGGAAGGACGACCCAAGGCGATCTGTCAAAACCAGAGTACGATGCAGCGCTTTGTCTGCCATTCGAGCGCGCGCTTCTCAGGCGGATGGAGAGGTCTGAGCCAACGCGAGGCACCGGAAAGCGACGTGCACCTCGGACGCGTCGACCTGTTTCCAGCGGTTTGAAGCGCGCACTCGCGTCGGGAGGAGTGGGAGCACTCACTCTTCGTTGTCCATGATGTTAGATAGCGCGGATGCGAGCTTGAGACTGACGAGTGTGTTGAGCTTGAACTGCTGAGCAGAAGGAAGTGGATGGATGGATGTGGTCGTGCGCCGTCGCGAGCAAAGGGAGGTGTTTGTTCCTGCCTACCAATGAGACACATGTAACCACCGCGTATGGGGTCTTCAGACTTCAGTTTACGCTTGCTTATGCTGCGAAAGACCCCTTCATGAGCGCTACTGAGTGGTCTTTGCAGGTCACCATGATTTAAACTTCTCCAAGCCTGACCTTCTTCGAGAGCGAGGCGACAGATAAAAGGAAGATCACCTCGACCAAAGAAGTACGCGTCTTTGCCTTGTCCCGCGTCGAGCTCACCTCCTGCACGACTCTCAGCCAGGCGTCGTCTCCTACTCTTTTGCGGAACGATGACGGTCCCTGCGTCGTCCAGCGGTAGCCGTAAGCGGCCCGCCTCACCTTCGCTTCCTGCCGCGGATAACAACCCTAGCTCAAAGCAAGATGGGGCCCACTCAGGCCAGGCAACACTCAAGCGACAGAGGGTCGCCGGAAGCAGCGGTCGGCCAGCATCTGCTGACGACGCTGCGCAAGCAGGAGGCTCGTCGGCTCAAGCTGGCGGAAGTCAGCGTGTTCACCCTCGGGCCGAGGGCTCGTCCAACGCGCGTCAGCAGGGCGCCAGAGAAACGACCGGGGAGTCCAAAGCCTCGCGCCGTGCCGACAAGGGGAAAGGCAGAGAGGTACACAAGGAACCTGCTCGAGGCGGTTCTCGCCCTAACGCCACAGCTGCATCGGCAGCACAAGCTCGAAACCGAGACTCTGCTCGCTCAGGCCGAGCTGCGCTTGTCGGAGCTGCCCCGCCCGCAACAACAGCCGCCCGGCCTTCTTCCAACGCTACCTCTGCAAATGCTCCAAATGGACATCGCCAGGATGCCACCTTGCCAGCGGAGAACGCTCAAAACGACGCTCCAGCTGAGACTAACAACGAAGATGAGCCGGGAGAATCGCGCGAGACGCTGCTTGCTCAAGTTCAGATCCTTCAACGCCGCCTCGACGCGTCCGAACGAGTCGCCGCAAGCCAGACTCGCGTCCTCAGCGGGCTCTATGAAAGATGCTCCTGCGACGTCTGCTTTGACTTGATGACCCGTCCATGCATGTGAGTCTTGCGGATTGCCGAGCTCACCAAGCTGATAAATATCAGGACAGCTGAACGCGTGACTTCCACCTCAATAGAGTCGCACCGTGCGGACATATGGCCTGTCGCGAATGCCTTGTTGCGTATTGGAAGCAACCCTCACCTGGCGAATATCCTCTCCGCGAAGGATTGACTGAAGACGAGCGCCAGCGCGTTGAACGGCATCGCACCCTGGCCCGCAAGAAAAGCTGCCCGATCTGTCGCTCCCAGTGTCTCCGCCCTCCGGCCGAGGCATGGTTGATGAAGAATATTGTTGGAGACATCGAGCGCTGGAAGAGCGCGGAGGATCGTCATGCTACTCGAGAAACAATTCGTCGGACTCGTGAAGAGGAGAGGGAGCAGGAACGGCTGCGACAGGAACGTACCAACCGCGAGGCCGGCCCAAGCACACTCCCAGGGCACAGGTCGGCGCGAACTCAGAACGGAAATTCCGAGCCCGCAGATCCGGCGCCTACTGTGCCCGCCATCGCTCCAGTCGTTACACAGCTTCAGGAGCGTGCTGCCAGGTTGAGAGAAGCTGAGGCACTTCGCAAGAAAGATGCATCAGCAGTCACGACGTCTTCTGATCCTGTGAAATCGGCCAATACTACCACGAAGCCACCAGCCGAAACGGAGGATGGTGCAACACGGCAAGCAAGCGATGAGCTGGACCTGTTCCCCTCCGACGATGAGAACGAGTCTGAAGCCGGACCGTTTGATGGAGTGCTGGCGCCTGGTGGATCACAAGCCTCGCAGACTGAAATCATCGAGTCCGCAAGAGCTCAGAGAGAGGCCGGGATGGCAGAAGAGATTTGGGCAGGTGAGCTTCCAATTTCAGGTTACACACTCCTGCATTATTCTTTCTTTTCTTTCTTGCTTACCTTCGTGGCCATCACAGACATTTTCCGAAGCGAGGAAGATCGCAAGGCCATGTTTTGGGACCGAGAAGACGGCATTTGGCGATGTCCGGCGTGCATGCACGAAATCGAGCACGGCGAGTATTGTGATCAGTGCCACATTCGGCTTCGGCGGCCAGAAGGACGGTTCCAAGACAACGACCTGGAAGATATGCGTCGGATACAGGATCATCGTCAAAACAATCGAGGATGGGCAGCTGATTCTGACGAGGACTCATACTTGGTATCGCAGTATGAGCCATCATCCCCTGGCCTCGAGGGTCCATGGGTGCCTCACTTCGACAACATGGATTCTGATGACGATGAAGAGGAGGACTTCTTCATTGACGATGAAGCGCACCAACATGCCTTTGATCCTGACGATCTTGATGAGGAGGAAGAAGAGGACCTGAGCGACTTCATTGCTCAGGACGGGTACGACGACATTGAAGAGGAGGACGATGATGAAGAAGGCATTTTGTATTCGATGCCAGGCATGCTTCGGAGGCCGTTCCTTGGGGATGACAGAGCTGACGATGAGGATGAGGACGAGGACGAGGACGAAGACAACGAAGATGAGCGATTGGCGCAACGACGCTCAGCCATTCGTGCTCAGGCTTTGGCTCGAGCTCGTCTTCCCACGTACGACTCGTCAACGGGGGGTGAAGAGGACGGCGAGGATGATCAGGACGCTGGACCACCTGTGCGGGTACCGGCTCGCTTCCGCCAACACCTGCTGAGCGAGGATGAAGACGAAGATGAAGATGACGATGATGGGAGCGGGACTGTCGTTCGCGGTCCCTCCCGCTTCCGGTCCCGCCTAAGCGAGGAAGAAGACGAACAAAGCGACGAACAACACCCGGTTGCGGACCAATACCTACTCAGAGATGCCGAAGAAGACTATGTTGGGTCAGAAGAGATGGAGAACGACGATCTCCGAGGCGAAGATGAACGCGCATATCTTTACCCAGGCTACCACTTGGACTCACCAGATCGCGCTTCGGACTTGGCGGACTTGGAGTTGTCGCCAGATCCTGAGGACGACTTCGGAGGGCAAGATGTAGGGTATGATGACGGCCATGGTTACGGCGACGGTCCAGCTGAGCATCTGGATGGCAGCGAGCTTGAATACGACGATGATCATGTGGATCAGCCAGTCGATGGCGAATACGGCTACGACGACGAGCCTCATGCAGAGGAACCGGACTATGATGACGACTCTCAGGCGGAAGGGCCGTCCGGCACGGATGATTACCACGATGACCATCTGCAAAACTATCATCTGCCTCAAGACTATGGCCATGGGCATGCACCACATGCGCACGGGTACGCCCCTTCTGAGGACGAGCAGGCCTATGAGCACCAAGATGGGGAAGAATATGACGATCCCAGCGACATCGACCATGGTGCTGGACCTGTCTACCCGCATCACCCTAGCAACCCCTATTATGGAGAGGAGGATGATCACGAAGAAGAGTTCGAAGTAAGTCATGAGCTTTTCGCCTACCTCATACCTCACGACCTTGCGCTGACCCCAAATTCCTCTCTTACAGGAGGATCATCAAGGCTACAGACACAACCAGCTCGGAGATGGGAACAGTGACTACGACTACTGATGTTTGCATCCAGGGGAGACATAGCTAAACGTGAGTTACTTCGTCCCTGCCGTTCTGGGGCCTTTTTCCAACTGACTGACATGTGTGTAATTGCCCATTTGCGGTCCTGGCGCAGCTTTCGTGTTCACCGTCAACCTCATCTCGCCCTCGCCACACTTTCGTCATCTGATATCGCCGTCTTCCTCCAACGCCAAATTACCCACTTGGTCTTCTTCAGCCAGCAGAATGCTATGGGTCTTCAAGCGCACCCAGGCGTTTACACCACGCCTCACAACCAGTCAGTGAAGACATACACATGTTCTCCTTTTTCGCTTTCCTCTCCCCATCTTGTACTTTTCCTGTCTGGCTTCTTCTGAAGTTCAGCATCTCGCCCGTCCAAACGATGGCAGGCGATACATACGCCTCTTTGCCTTTCACTTATCCTGCTCCCAGCAAGACTCAAACCCACAAGGTGTTAGGTGGGTCGTCACATCTGCGCAGCGCAAGATCCGGTCTTCCGACGACAGGACACGAGTGATGAAAATCGGCATTCCGGACGGCCCGCTGCTGGTTGCGCCAACCGCCAAGAAGCAGTCATCGCTTCGAGCATGGCTGCACCCACGGCCACTGGTGACTTGTCACATTCACAGGAGTGAGGAGACGCTCTGGTTGTCGCTGCACTGCGGTCGGAGAAGTGACGCTTCGACGTGTAAGCAACTCCGTGGCATTGATTAGATGGATTTTTTAGTAGCAACTCTCCGCCCGGGGAAGTTGGGTTGGGCCGACATCACCAGCAGCGCGCCCAGCGGCTCTCCCAAAAACTTTCCATCGATGGTTGGCGGAGAACACCGTCCGCCTGAAACGTCGCCCTTAATCATGTCAGGAGGATCATCGATTATCATTCATCCATCCGCGTTGGTGCAAGTTCTTCTTGGCCGTGCGTGTCGAGGGCGTCGAGGAAGAAGACGCCTGTTAATAATGCTCGCGGTATCGCAGTATGGCAAATTGGCAATGACCGCGGACTTGGAGCGTACCAATGCCGCCACTCACGTAGCGCCGATGGTGCATATGGACCAGCATCTCAAAAGTTATAAATAGCAGCGCTGACATGTCTCCCTCCCCTTTCTGACCTCTTCTTTCTTCACTTCATTGCATTATCTTCTCTGTCTTGATCCTCCCTCCCAAACTTCGCGCAGCCTACCCAACCTTCACACCTAACTCCACCCAACCTAAAACCATTCAAGATGCGGTTCTCTCTATTTGCCCTCTCGTCTATCTTCGCGGTCACGCTTGCCGCACCCTCTTCCGACCTCAGCAGCAGATCCCTGGAGCCTCGCGCCCCCTGGGCCGACACCATCTGGATCACTAGCGCCAACGATTTCTGCATGATCATGCCCAAGGTACGCTCGACCATCGGTGACAGTGAATACCCAGGCGGGACCAGGAGGTAAGTGGACGTGGATGAAAATGGTGCTGAAGAAGAAGGTAGAGCTAATTTTCATGGCCTTTCATTAGTTACTGCGTGAAGCCTGCCGACCCGGCTCAGGGCCACATCGTTTCAGGCCTGTGGACACGCAAGTACTTCTCCAATGCACCCGGCAAGTCCGGAGCTCGTCAGGTCCAGCTCACTGGTTGCATCAACCCCTCTGCTTCGAGCCGACTCATCGCTTCTGATGGTGGTGGACAGTACGACAGCAACGGCGGAGACGGAGGTCAAGGAAACCCTCGGGGATCCGTCTGCCTTGGATACAAATCCTACGTCGAATTGGTCGAGCCTGATGCTGGCCGTGCCTGCATTCGCTGCTGCGACAACCCAAGCGACTGCCCTCTTCAATTCGACACAGCTGGATGCCCACAAGTCATCCCAGGGCGCTACGACGGATGCGCCTGAGCTGTTGGAGATCGTCCGACATGCACGATCGTCCCTCCTGTGCGCCTGGTATCCGACTAGCATGGTCAGCGTTCACTGCGGGATCCCCACCCCGAAATGCGTCTCGAATTCGATCCCAGCCAACACTTACTTGACCGGCGACATCAACCTGCTGTTCATCCAATGACCTTTACGCCTCACACAACGCCCCACACAACACGACCCGATACCCGTCTCTGCCAACAAAGTCGTTGGGCAGGACGTTGACGCCGATTCCGGAACATACGTTCCCATCTTCCCTAAGCTTCATCTCTCATCGAACAATTCCTTTATTCATCCATCATCGAACAATTCCGATATTCATCATATTATTACTTTGCATCGTTGTCTGTGGCGATAAGTCCTTTCATGAATCCCAAGTCACCATTGGGCAATAAATACAGACTTATAATTGATTGGACGAGAGAAGAGACCAAGATGGCGCGATGCAGGCCTAAATCTGCATTGTAACAGGAGCGATCTATAGCTAGCACTAGCAAGGCGAACGTTATGGAATTCGAATAGGAGAACCGAATGTTGGCGAAATACCAGCAACAACTGAGCTTGACGCATCCTGGCTTTGATGGTGGCCTCCAGACCATTTCCTGCTGTGCGAGTGTCTTTGATCTTGCAAGTCAAAGGATGTCCGCTTTCTCGCCCCACATTCTGTGCCGGAGTTGGAGGGAGTGTTCTGCTCGCTGGCCATGACCCATTCGCGGCGAGAGGTCGGTCGGGAGACTGTTCTCCGCTCACTGTTGTAGCGGACAGTTGGGGAAAAGTCTTCAGGTGCAAGCACCCGTGGAAGCTGTCGATAAGGATAAGTGTTCGAAGAAGTATGATGTGTATCGAAGGTTCTTTGCTGATGCTGAAGGTGAGGAGAATTGAGAAGGAGAGAATCTGGCGTTTGCGGCGTTGCGATCAGAGTTGTGGCCTGTGTTGTTGTTTGCCGAGCCAGGGAATCCATCTCTCGGAAGTCGGTATCGTCGAGTCCATCGTCGTGCAAGAGTTGCGAAAAGGTGCTTTCGAAGGTTGCGTGGCATATGCTGACCATCGTCGTGCCGCCGAATACGAACGTCACCCAGGACGCTGCGAGATAGCCAATCCCTTCGAATCGCTCAATCGAGGCGTTCTCAGAGGCTGAGTAGAGTGTCAATGCCAGAAAGAGAGGGATGGCTGTCAGACACAGAATGCCGCACGAGACGCTGATCGATTGGACTAAGTTTGACGGACAGAGCAAAGTATGTGTGAGTGTAGAGAGAGCGACAGAGGGAATTGCTTTAACTCACTCATGAAGTACCTCAGCACCCGCTGGGCTTGCGCATCGCCTTGCAGAGGTTGACTGGGCAATGTCGCCGATGGTGTAACGGTGGGGAAGAATGACTGGGACCGATCCTTCTGCCTTTCGATGTCGGTGAACAGCACACTCCGAATCTGAGCTGCTTCTCGTCCAATATCGTGTCGTCTGCCCTCCTTCCCTTCTTCGCTTTGTGTAGTCCGAGGTGTTGACGAGCCAAGAACGGAGAGTAAGGAAGCATCTTTTCCGAGACTTGTTGAGACATCGATCAAGGACGAGCTGCCGATAGCGTCAGGAGAGACTGGGCTTCCGGAGGCGTCGCCATTCGCCCACACTCCGAAGGGTCGTCTCGTGGTAGACAGACTTGTGTTGAAAGTTGCTAAAGGCCGTCGTCGTCGCATAGCTCGAAGATGACTCCTTAAACCAGATATCAGCCGCCAGGAAACAGAAGTATATAAAACGAAGAGCAGCGCAGTGAAAATCGTCCACATGAACATTGAGATGCAGACGTGGTAGAAGGACTGCATCACATTGTCCCAAACCTGCAGGACTCAACCCCTAGTCAGACGTTGTCGACGCACAAGCTGTGATATACATTCGGACTCACCGATTGTAGGTCCAAAAGCATTTCCCTGCTCAGATCTGCGCTGGCCTCGTATTTGATTCGCCAGGCTGACCGACCGTGTCGAGCCCTTTCCAGGTACCGGTCCGAAAGAATGGCTGGGGTTAAAAGCAGAAGAAACTGTGCTGTTGGCATGAAGAACCAAATGTAGTTGGTGAGGCGGGGTCGGCTTAACATCATCGGCATGTTAGAGGACCTCTCTGCCGATGAGTCCTTGCTGGTGTTATTTGATGTGCTTTGTGCTCGTGCAACGTAGATGCCCCAGGCTTGCCAGACACACGCGAACGCCAACGGTGTCCACTGTAGATTGATCCACAATGTCAAGTGAGGTACCGGCTCTGCCTTCTTGTAATACACGAATTCGGTCGTATAGCCTGCAATGCAAACCATAGCGTAAATGCCGGTTCCAAGCGCCCACTTTTCGAGATTCGTGACAGAAAAGTCAACACTAAGTGGAGAACAAAGGAGGGAGGAGGCTGGGAGCACTTACTATGTTGTGTACATTTGGAATGACCAAGATGCCTTGATACCGAGTGACGCTTCGGAATACCCACCAAGCCCTCCGACGCAGCTTGAGGATAATAATTGAAGTTGAGATGGCGCAGAGGATTCCAAGATAACCGATTCCGAACAGGAACTGGACCTGAAATGCCATTGAATGCTGATAGATCGTTAACTTGTCCAAAAACTCCGAGGCCGCCCTCCTATCCACGAGATCTGGCAGCCGCGCTCGTTCTGGTCCAGACCAGAATGAGAAGGCGCGAGGTGGTGGTGGAAGGGGAAGATTGAACCGCTGGTAAATGTCCATCTTGAACCGCAGGACCTGTCAGAGACGAGACGAAGGGGAGAAGGGAAGAGGGGAAGAGGGGAAGAAGGGAGAAGGGAAAAGCGATGAAGCCCACTGAGAAGAGGGTCATCACATCCTTGAGTCTTTAAAGGTTCTATCTAGGACTTGGCTGAGAGGGTGAGTCGCGAAAAAGAAGGGTTAGCTCGTTCTGTCGCCATATGCAGGCAACTCGTGCACACCGCAGGCGCAAGTCACCAGCAGGCAGCAACGGAAGCAATTACCTTTTCCCTTTACCTCTGCTCGGGTGTGCAATAATGGTATGCAGTGCGAAGATCATGTGAAGCGTGAAGCGGGCTGCGGGAGTGAACAAGTGAATGCGTGTGGAAGAAAGTGGGGTCCCGAAATGCCACACAAAGCTTACCGCTCAGTGTACACATGCCAGCAAGTACATAGTCCCAAAACTTACACAACCCGCAATCACAAGAAAGTTAGAGGATGCAGTTAATGCAGGGCGCAGGCGGACGCACCCGCCCTTGATCGGCAGTAGGCAGTATGTACACACATATGTACATAGTCCGTTTGTACTTACACCTTAACCGAATGATCAATGTGCAGCGAACAGGCGGGTCGCGGCGTCGCGGAGCTGTGTGGGAGAATCAGCAGGATGGCGCAAGTTTCTTGCTGATTTTGGTGGGCACGGATGGATGCTGACCGGGCAAAGCGGTGTCTCCCAAATACGGCCGCCTGACTTTGTGCTGTGCGTGCGATTGAATTCGAATACGTGTGTGTGATGTTGTAGGCAAGATCACGCCCATACCCCATACCTCCGGGGGGGGGGGGGCTGGTCGGCTGGGTGGTGGGGTGTAAAGGAACTGTGGGAACCGATAAACGATCGAGCATCGAGCAAAGTTATGCTTTGGAGGCCATCAAGAGTCTATCTGGTGCTGGTGGAGGAGCGTTGTTGACAACCTGTGAGAATAAGACAGAAATAGGTGCAGACTTGCAGCTTGCAGACTAGCGAATGCATACTCCTTCTGACTGTTTCCTTATGTACATTTCAGAAGATCTCAGATCTCAGTACAGTGACCCAGCACAGCGCACGTCCCAGCCTCGGTACTGAAGTACTCAGGTACTCAGACCTCAGGCCTCAAGCTTGAGGCTTCAGTCACCAAGTTTGGGCTGCAGAGCGATGCGACTGTGACAAGCAGGGCTAGAATTGTGAGAGTGACGATTAACAATGAGGTTGTGCAATACTGGATGGAGCGATGTGAAATGGCGGAATAGTTAAGGTCCAATGAGGTCTGTCGGCAGAGACGGGTATCGAGTCGAAAGTTGGGATGGAGCGTGAAAGCCTTTGAGCGGAGCAATGAAGGCTGGCCATGCTAGTCGGGATACCAGGTGTTTAAAGGGTTGATCCTGCATGTCGATGATCTTCAACAGCTCAGCGGCATCCGTCATAGCGCCCGGGGATGACCTTCGGGCATCCTTCTAGGTCATATTGAAGAGGACAGTCCCTGGGGTTGTCACAGCAGCGAATACAGGCACGGCCGACATCAGGTTCGACGAGCTCGACGAAGACCTTGTATCCCTTGCAGACTGATCCTCGGGGGTTACCGAGCCCGCCTTCTCCGCCGTGGCTGTCGTACTGTCCGCCCCCATCGGAAGGAATGAGTCGCTTGGAGGCAGAAGGGTTGATGCAGCCGGTGATTTGAATCTGACGAGCTCCGGATTTGCCGCGTGCCTTCGAGACCCACTTGCGTTTCCACAACCCAGCGGGAATCTGGCCCTGAGCCGGGTTCGCAGGCTTCGTGCAGTAACTGATAAATGTATCCAATGTATCAGCTCGGACCTTGTCCTTTTAGTGCTCTGTACGTCCTTTTCTGCTCACCTCCTTGTCCCGCCTGGATATTCACTGTCACCGATGGTCATGCGTGTCTTGGGCATAATCATGCAGAAATCATCGGGGCCGTTGATCCAGATGGTGTCAGCCCAGGGGGCGCGAGCGCCGAGAGTTTGATTGGTCGAGGCCGAAGCAGCAGCAACCGTGGCCGCGATGGAGAGGGCAAAGAAGGCTGAAGCTGAAGAGAAGCGCATGTTGATGATGGTGTTGGGATGGGCGGAGATAATTATAAAAGGTTGGGGCTGTTGCAGAGTGGATCAAGAACAGAGGAGAAAGAATGTAGTGGAGGGGAGGGGAGGGGAGTGAAGAGAGTGGAGGGAAGAGAATGGACTTCAGAGTGGGGAGGAAGACATGTCAGCACTGCCTTTTATCTCTGCTGGTCAGTGGTCAATATGCCCAAGTTGGTGCTCGATTCAGAAACGCCCAAGTCCGCGTTCCTTAGTGCCTTACTACTGCCGGATGCCAGACGGATCTCAAAATCTCTGGCCAAGAGACGTTGCATCGAGGTTGGATGGACGATCCTCTTGGCACCAACGATGTTTCTCACCTTTCTCCGCACCATCGATCGAAAGCGTTGACAGGGTCTTGCATTTTTAGACCAAAAACCAGAACAAACAGGTGTGGGAATTGTCGGCGGCCGGTGACCGGGGTGAGGTGGAAAATTTGCCGTACCGGTGTCTCAGCGTCTTAGTGGACCTCAGATTCATTCGATTCATCATTGATGAGAGCGAACCACGCTGGCTCCTCTGACTTCTATCTTGACAACCATCTTCATTGGCCTCTTGATCTCGCATCTTGCTTCTACGCTGGCCGCTACGCTGCTTGATATGTCCGAACTTCCAGATTTGTCCACTCTTTTGATCCACGCCGACGATGTGGGTCGCTTCTTCTTTGTTGTGGTTCTGTTCAGGCTTCACTCCTCTGACATGCTCCCTGCGTCTGCAACAGGTGAACGTCGGGTCGGACCCTCATCATGCCGTAGCGCCACACATCGAGCTTTCTACCACCTACAGGTAAGTGCTTCCTGTGCTTGGATTCGGATGACAGAGTTGACGTAAATACTTTTCCTTGAACAGAGCCCCCCATCCGGACTCGGAACTGGGCATTGCCATGGCTACTGGAAAGCTGCAGGACTTCTACGACCTCCAGGATCCGCCAATGAACATATACTCGCGCTACACTACAGATACGCGCGGGCGCGCTGAGAAGGTCCTGTCCCAGATCATGGGCGGTAATGCAGTCACTTACGGGTCTGGGTAAGCCAATGATAGTGTGTTACTGGGTTGTGTCTCCAGAATTGACCACTTGGATCCGCCCTTTTCTTTCAGAATGGCGGCCGTGTACGCTGCGCTGATGCACTACAGTCCTAAGGTGATCGCTATTCGGAAAGGATACCACGGAGTCCACGAAGCTATCCGGGTTTACAAGCGGGCCAAGTCTGATCTTGTATGTTCCTTGTGCCAGTCTTCCATAGAGTCGTTTCGCTTGCTCACATTCCTTGGAAGCCTGTAGAATATCATCGACCTTGACGACGAGTATCCAGTCATCGAGCCTAAGAAAGATGGCGTTCAGCCCACTGACGGACTCTTGGTGTGGGTCGAGACGCCGCTGAACCCTACCGGCGAGGCTCGAGATCTGCGCAAATACTCTGAAAAGGTATGAGTATCCAAGTTGTCCTTGAATGCTGCACACTGATCTGATCTTTGTTTTTGTTTGTTGGTAAACAGGCGAAAAGCTCTAAGGGTGTACTTGTCGTCGATGCCACCTTTGCACCTCCGCCGCTCCAAAACCCTTTTGATCAAGGTGCCGACATGATCATGCACTCTGGTACGTATGTCGCATCACTATGGATAGCATGGCCATTGAACTCATGCGTCGGATATGGCCTTGTCCACAGCCACCAAGTATTTCGGTGGTCACTCTGATTTGCTTGTCGGTGTTCTCGCTGTGAAGGACAAGAAGGAGCACAGCGTGGTGAGTTTCATGCCTCACTTGCGTTTCTACATCGCCCGCTATCTCTGACTAGAGTTGCTCGGCCCCTCAGCTTCATTTTGATCGTTGCTTTTTGGGCTCGAACCCTGGCAATCTTGAGGCGTATCTCTTGCTACGCTCGCTTCGCACGTTGAGCCTCCGCGTCACTCGACAGGCCGAGACAGCAACCAAGCTGGTACACTGGCTCCATACTCTCACCGCCACTTATCAAGGCGATGCCTCTGCTGACGATACAAAATTCGGCATCACCCGAGGGACTGTCGTCAACCGTGTCTGGCATGCCAGTCTGCAGCCTCGTCAGGATGCTGATCCAAATCCCAAAGCAAGGTTGGAGGAAGGCGCAGGCTTCGACCCAAAGGATCAAATGCCCGGTGGATATTCTCCGACTTTTGCAATTCGAGTGAGTGTCTCTCCATTATGATAAATGGACTGCTTCGATCGCTGATTCCCATGCGTATAGACCTCCAAGCAGCACTATGCAAGTCACCTACCCCACTGCACGGAGTTCTTTATCGTCAGTACTGCCAAATGTCCGGCGAAATGTATTGTGTTTGACAAAGACCATCCTTTTTTTTCAGCCTGCAACCTCTCTAGGTGGTGTGGAATCGCTCATGGAATGGCGGCGAAACTCCGACCCACGAGAAGAAGACCAATGCCTGGTCAGATTTTCGATCGGCCTCGAATCTTTTGAGGATCTCCAAGGCGCCTTGCGAAAGGCCATGGCATCTCTCCTCTCCGACATCGGAGCCCAGAAGACTTAAGCCACTCAGAAGTGTACCACACTCGCAGGTATTTGGCGCTCGATTACCTGGGCGATCCACATTTACCTTTCGATTTGCTTCCTATGTGTCTTCACAGTGTCACCACCAAAACCTGATTGCCTGATGCAGGATCGCCACGCAGTTTCCTATAGCGTACATACGAGATGCTCACATTCACAGCAGAATGGTCTGCGTGTTACGCCAAAAGCGAAAGCAGGCTGTGTCACACATGAATCAAACGGGTCTGTTGATGCGTACGGATCGCAAGCGACAAACGCCGCTTCATTTCACCACTCCGCCGGGCGCTGGCTCTATCCAGCTCAACATCATTCGCCGGGGGAGTGAAGCGGATACCTCGAGGCATGGGGTTTCTTCATCTATCTCTCTACGTATCGCTTCGGTAAACCATCATGCTGAACTCGGCTGCGATGTTCTTGTGGCCCCAAACCCAGCTTCTCATCTGGAGACGCGCTGACTTTTCCACTCTTCTTGCTCCTCCTCCTCCTCCTCCTCCTGCTGTTCCTCCTCCTCCTCCTCTTCTTCTTCCAACCATACAGTCCGCCTTGGGTGCCAGTCACATCTCTATGCTGCATTTTGCGTTCTGCGAGCCCTTCTCAAAGTAGCGATGTCTGCTTATCCCGAGTTTAAGCTTCTACCACCTCCGCCCCCGACAAGTCGTTCGACATCCTCCCCTCGTCGCGCACAACTGCCGCGCTTCACAGCTGTCGATGAGGTCGTGAACTTCGCCAAGAGTCAAGTTCTGGCACGACCGGATCCGGTGGTCAAGGTCTCGCTCTTCTTCGTGGTCGTCTACATTGGCTTGCTCGAACTTTTGGCCCTGTCCGTCATCATACGACGGTTACTCAAGCGCAACTTCTGGCTGTTCCGGACCGTACGCCGGCCTGATGGGCTCCTTCTCGTTCCCCACTTGCACAATTGCTGGTCTTTCATGGCCGGCGTATTCGGCTTCATTTGGACCATCTGCAACATCGTGAGCCTGATTTTCGTGTGGCATCAAGATCCGCCAATGCACGTTGGTATCACCTTGATCTACGTCTGGAGTCCACTCTACGTCGGCATGTCATGGATGGCATGGGCTGCTGCGGTCGCTGGGACACAAGACCTTCACGTTCGGATCAAGATCACCAAGCGATGGCGAGTGGGGTTCACGATCGCGCCCTGGGTTGCTAACCTGATCGGAATCGGTATTCCTTTCACCTGTGCGGTGGTAGTGTTCTTTCCTTCTCGGCTGGCTGATCGTCATTCGGAGAACGCTAGAAGGCTCTTTATCAAGTGGAACGAACGGTACGCCCAACAAGACATGGTATCAGAGGAAATGCTAGTCGAGCTTCAGCTGGTGGGTTGCGGCGTGGAACTTTACGTCGGACGATGTGCTCAGCTCACCAGACTTACGGTTTTCATGCTTTAGATCTGGTTCGAAACGATTCGCCATGCGATTTATCTTTCCATCGCAGCCTTACTGTGGGCAATATTTGCATCTATCAGCCTCGTGGTCTACTGCTTCTTCAGCATTCGACTGATCCGGACGTTGCGAAGGCATCTGAAGATGAGTCGAGGGAAAACGGGGCCGATTTCAAACGCCATAACTATGTCAATGGGATTTTTCAGTGCCCAAGATCTTGCGGATGGAGATCACAACGATCCAGACGAGATAACAGATTCAGGGCACACTGTTCGGAACCGGGGCACGCTATGCGCCGATGCCTCGTCGCAAGTCGAGGTTGCTATCAAGAGGCCTCAACCCAGCCGCGAAAATCCACACTTGACCGGGGAGGCGCGGCCGGCGACGCCATTACCAAAGCCCAGTCGTACATTACCAAGGCCCGCCCAGCGGGACGAAGCAAGTTCGGTTGGCCGCGCCGTTCTCTATTTTGTCATACAGGCGGGCAGCATCAACCTCGGAACTCTGATTGTGGTGTGCACCATGATAGCAATGGCAGCCATAACGGTCGCTCAGACAGAACTTGGTCACTTTCAAAAAACAGTCACCGTGATGTGGATGATCACCAGTTACACATGCGTGGTCTTTGGGACGACAACTCTGTGTTCGATGTGAGTGACTAATAGCGTCGCTTAAATCACTGTATTTGTGGCAGACATACTAACACGTCCATCACTTTTCGGCATCGCAGAGCTCACGAGACGTACGAAGAGGTAAGTCCTGGAGCTTGGATGGTCGAGTAATGTTGAGATCGTCGAAATGCTTGAGGACTAACTTTCCCTTCCGACTTCCCAGAGCCTTGCTTCGCTGATCCACCCGAGCCGAAGGAGTCATTCCGATTCCGCACCCTTCAAGCTCAGCCCGGTAACGATTTCGGTCGTGGAACGTCGGCGTCGAATGCCGCAGCAAGAACTACAAACGGAGCTGGATCACCAAATTGCAGATGACGTTCCATCCGCAGCAGAAATGAGTAGAACCGGGGCTCTGACATACAGCGATAAACAGCATCCTTCAATCAGTGGCGACCTTTCCGAAGGGGAGGGGTCAATCTTGAAAGCGGAGTCGGTTGGAGGCTTCTGAGCCATGTAAGACGTACCCAGCAACGAATGGACGATCGTGACATTGTTTGGCATGAAGTGCGGGAAGGGAGAGAGCAGCGAAGGTCGCTTCGAGGCCCCATCACACCAACAGATCGATACGCCAAGATGCATCGGTATTGCGATACGTATCTTTTCGAACGACAGTCTGGGCGAGGACAACGTCAACTGTGTGCTACATCTCGTTGATTGGCAGCACGTTCAAGCATAGGCCTGCGACGCGGTATTATCATGACCAGGCATGGTCTGGCGGTGGTGACACGACTCAGGTCGAATGATCAACTTTCTACATTCACATACCATCCATCACCAGGGGCAGCCCGCTGAGCGCCGTCCCATGGCCTGATCGTTCCCCTTAACTGATACTTTCTCCTGCCCCGGTTCTTCACATATGTACACACCAGCCTGCGCGATCATGTGAACTTCACATCACCGCCAAAACATATCAGCAGCTAGGAAACTTCGTTGGTTGAAACGTCCAGTCCTTTCCTTCATCGGTCGCCCGCACATGTCATCAATGGTACCGAATGCTCGGGACGCGATTTGCGGCCACGACACCCGAGTGCCTGGACGAAACCTTTAGCGGCTCTCGTTTCTCACGCTACATCACTCCGGATACGATCTGTAAGTCTGGCCGTCGTCGATGAGAACGTTTCTGGAATTCTAAGCGACGATAAAGGCGACACAATAATGCCCGTCTCAAAGTAGGTCTTCTCTGGCTGAGCGCGCCAGGGTTCCTGACCTTTTTTCCCATGTACGAGTATGTACAACTCAGTGGCCCCAAGAGCCCAGAACGAACTCACCGAAAATCCACCAGGACGAGACAATTCATCAGGTGCTTCTTCTCGCCCTTCTCATTTGGCTCTAAGACAAGCACACAGGCCGTTTCATCTCGATCATTCTGCCGATTCTCCTCTTCCAACAGTTGGATTTTGCCGAACTCGCTTTACGTTCCTTCCCAACCGAATTGAGTTCTTCCGTTCATTTCCCAGCCTTCACTCATTCCGCGCCGATCCTGAAGAACCATGCTCCTTCTGGCACCAGGAGGGGGGGGGGGATTCCAGATTTCCTTCTCCTCTTGAATCGGTATAAGCAGAGCTGCCGCACAATCTGGTCCGTGGCTCCCGCGTCTCGCTGCCTCAAGTTCGCGTTCTGCAAGATCCGTCGAGAAGTAAAGGGCGATGTCCGCTTATCCCGAGTTCCACCTTCTCCCCCCTCCAGCCCCGACATTCCTTTCGACATACTCCCCTCGTCGCGCACAGCTGCCGCGCTTCACAGCTGTCGATGAGGTCGTGAACTTTGCCAAGAGTCAGGTCATGGCACGACCAGATCCTGTTATGATCGACTCGCTCTTCTTCGTGGTCGTCTACATTGGCTTGCTGGTACTGTTGGCCTTCTGCATCATCGTGCGACGGCTCCTCAATCGCAACTTCTGGCTGTTCCGGATCGTACGCCGACCTGATGGGCTTCTTCTCGTTCCCCATTTGCACAATTGCTGGTCTTTCATGGCCGGTTCATTCGGCTTCATTTCGACTGTCTACAACATGGTGAGCCTGGCATACATATGTCACCAAGAACCGCCTGTGCACGTTTGTGTTACCTTGATCTACGTCTGGAGTCCACTCTACGTCGGCATGTCATGGATGGCATGGGCTGCTGCGGTCGCTGGGACACAAGACCTTCACGTTCGGATCAAGATCACCAAGCGATGGCGAGTGGGGTTCACGATCGCGCCCTGGGTTGCTAACCTGATCGGACTTGGCATCCCTTTCACCTGTGCGGTGGTGGCCTTCTTCCCTACTCGGCTGGGTGATCGTCATTCGGAGAACGCTAGAAGGCTCTTCATCAAGTGGAACGAACGGTACGCCCAACAAGACACGATTACGGAAGAGATGCTAGTCCAGCTCCAGCTGGTAAGTTGCTGCCGCTGCAGTGGTGTTGGGCGATATTCGAGGATTTACCACAACAATACTTCTCGATTCTCCAGATCTGGTTCGAGACAATCAGTCACACAAATTACCTTGCTATTGCGGCCATGTTATGGTCAATGTTCGGAAGCATCACGCTGGTGATCTACCTATACTTCAGCGGCCGGCTGATTCGGACCTTGCAAAGGCACCTCAAGAAGCGGGGAGGCAAAGCACGACCGATTCCAAATGCTATGACCATCTCCATGGGCATATACGACGCTGAGCACGCCGCAGAAATCGAACAGGACAGCCCGGATCGGATCGAAGAGTGCCGAGATGATCTCGCCCGCGTGGGTGCAGTATCTGCCATAGACTCATCGCACATGATGCATTCCCAAATCGAAGTCCTGATCGAAGAGCCACCGCCTACTTACCAGAAGAGGCAGGCAAAGACTGCGCCAGCTCCGCCGTCTCCAACCCTTCGCGCCAATCCCAAACCTGTCGAACGGGACGAAGCAAGTTCAGTGGGCCGCGCCGTCCTATACTTTGTGATCCAAGCCAGCAGTATCAACTTGGCAACGTTCATCATGTTATGCGTCGCGACCGCGATGTCTATCGTCACAGTAGCACAAACGGAACTTGGCCACTTCCAGGAGACGGTCACTACCATGTGGTTGGTTCTCAGCTACACATGTGTGGTATTCGGAACGACAACCTTGTGCTCCATGTAGGTCCTCGGGCTCGAATTACCGATTGCTGTGATGATAACGAAATGCTTACAGACTGACTTTCCTTCCAACCCCATAGAGCCCACGAGACATATGAAGAGGTGGGTCCTCAGGCTCGTGTGTTCGATTGCTGTTGAAATTGTCGAAATGCTTACGGACTGGCTTCCCTTTCTGACTCCACAGAGCCTTGCTTCTCTGATCCACCCAACCCGTAGGAGTCACACGGGATCCTCCTTCAAGCTCAGTCCGGTAACAATCTCGGTCGTGGAACGGCGGCGTCGGACAGTTCAGCAAGGTATCTTGCAGACCCACGAGGAACACCGCCTCGAAGACGAAGAGCCATCTCCAGCGAACTTCGACACACCGCGAGGTTCGACGTACAATGATGAGGAGCATCCCTCTCGATCGTCTGCGAATTTCAGCACCGAGAAGGAACACTGTGAAGCTTGAACGCTTGAACCTTGAACCTATTAGGGTGGACCGCGGAAGACAATACGTAGGACGAGGACATCCAAAAAGCAATTGACAGAATTATAGTGGTATGACTTGTTACGATGATTTGACAGCGACGTGACGCAGGTTAGATGTTTCTCTGGGCTAAGCACAGATCGGAGATCAGACAGAAAGACCTTCTACAGGTTACGGTGCAACAAGACCTGCTTTTTCAAGACCGTTCCGAGCGACTCTGTTGATGAATTTGAACCGATCCGCCCCAAGTAATACGCCTCCGTACCACCGGGTGACCACTATCAGCGCATTTGGGACATCCTTGAAGCACACGGGAGGGACGGAGGATATCGCGGCGTGATCAGCACAGCATTCATCTTCGGGTTCTGTACTATGCAGAGAAGAGGGGGAGGAGGACACAACGAACTCACAAGTAGATCGAGCAGGTGTGCGAGTCGCCCGCCCGCAGCTGTTTCCCCATCGTCGTCGTGATCCCTGTGAACCGTCACAGTGGATCCAGAATCCCCCTTGGCCTTGCCGTCGGTTGGGAGCGTACAGACCCAAGCGTGGATGATCGGATGAGATGCCCTTGCGATCTTGCGGTCGGAGAGGATATGGGCGAGAACAACAGGGACCTGGTTTTGCCATAGTTGTGTGTTCGAAGGAGAGAAAGGAAGAAGGGAGCAAGGTCAGACAACAGGCTTAACTTTGCTATCGGTCTCTCAGAGTCCTTACCTCATCGGGATGGTCAAGACGGGCGGCGTGAGCGATGAACACGCTCTTGCGCTCAGTGACAGGTTCCGTTCGTACGAGGCGCTTCAGGATCAGTGATTGTTCTTTGTCTTCCAGGCTGGTTGGCACAGAATCAGCAGGACCTCCGGAATGATGTCCGTTCCGCCGTCCCCCATCATCATGCACCTGTCTTGAGAATTGCGTTCTTGTTGCAGATGATTGTCTTTCCTTGGCTCGATGACGGTCAGAAAGCCTTCTGTTCTCGTACCAGTCCGCGACGAGATCCCTCACATATTCGATACCTTCGTAGAGCAATGGCTCACCAGGGTTCCACGGTACACCCTCGTTCTTTCCGCGTGGTCCTGTGTCGTGTCGGGAAGTCAAGGGCCGCTCATCGGACGGTGATGACGGAAAGGTGGCAGACTGCGCAGGGTTTGAACCCGCTCGTTCATCTGAACTTGGGTGGTAGTGAAGAAAGGTGCGTAGCACCGAGCCGAAGAGGGTGGGGTCCACAGCGTAAGCTCCGATGTACCGGCTCAGCAATTGAAGTTGCGGCGGAGAACTTTTCTGTTGAGCCTCCTCGCTGGCATCCGCATGAATCGGGTATGAGGGTGGGATAGTTATGGAAAGGCGAATTGGGATCGATCCAGAGCTTGTAGGACCGCTCTTATCGCCTGCTTCATCCGGGCCAGCTTGAATAGAGGTGTTCAGCATTAGACGAAGTCGAGAACCTGGTCGCCAACGTGAGACGAAGTCAACAGATCCTTCGTTGCCTGTATCAGAAAAGGCAGATAAGTGAGGAAAGCATTCGAAAGGTAGCTTCGGCTTGTCTCATGTCAGACGTACCTTCCTCCGACCGTGGCACTTCAGGCGCGACCTTGGGAAGAAGCAGGGTTTGATTCAATCAATTGTTTTGCTCGGCGATATCCTGGATTTGAGGCAACAACATACCGGGTCGTCAACTTGCAGCACTTGAAAGGCACCGCTTCCCGCATCTTCATCGTCGCCATCCTTCATGGATGAATCATCGTCATGGTCATTTGTGAAGATGGCCGCCAGAGCCTCAAGCTCTTCTGCAAGCGCCTCAACGTCGATGGGCGCCGTATCCTGGGATTGGGTGTCTGCAAAGGCACGGATGTGCTCGGATAGATGCTCAAGTGACATGCCTCGAACGGCTGAGGCGCCTGCTCGCTGTCCTTTGCCGTAACGTATGTATATATCGAGAGACAAAAGGTCTCAATTCTGTTGCGAATCGGAAAGGAAAGAAAAGGTCAGCACGGATGAAATGCATGCATGATGGAGGGACGTTCTTTCGCTTCGCGGCGCATGGACAGAAGGTTACGAGGTGAAGCTTCTCTCTTCGTACGGCACCCGCAGTGAGACCTAGTGCATGCTCTGCTCCTTGTCACACGCTTACCTTAAGGAGATCCGAATGCTTCTCTGCGGTGGTGGAAGTAGTACAATGTCTCGGGACAGATGGACGATCTGCGAGTGCAAAGCGGTGTTGTACAACCAGCTCTCCTCGCCTCATCAACAGAAGGAAACGCAACTTGTATTGGAACAGAGAGAAGAGCTATGTATCGTAGAGCATCGAGAGCAAAGGATAAGGTGGAAGGGGGCTGGCAAGGAAAAGATGCAGAAGTAAATGAAGGAAATAGGGAAGAGAACGACAGGCGAACAATAATGTGCAGGGCTTTGAGTAGAAGGAAATCTCCTTCTATGCGTGGCCCTTCCAAGGTTGGAAAGCATTGGGATTCGACAACAACACCGAGGGCCAAGAGAGAAGTTAGGAAGAGCGAGTGTATGTGCGTGCGTGTAGCTGAGGTCGTTTCGTTGCATATCCACGGACTATGGCATTCGAGCCGAAAGCGAAGCAGGGTCGAGAAGTAGGAGTTGAAGCAATCGAAGGGAAGACCTGGTTTGCTTCATGTTGTATAAATGGTATATCGTGGGACGTCGGCAGCCGCTGTGTAGCTGATGCACGTCCACGAAGTCGCGGGGATCGCGAGACCGCAACAGAAGGCTCTACACCGAAGGGAATCACTTCGAGCCGGAGCCACCCCCAAAGGCACCCAGGATCCGCTCACCCAAGTTCGGAGCACGGTTCGACTGAGCTTGTCCGATAGGCGTCTCCATGGAGGGTCGGCCGTCAGTCAGGCCATCCGCGGCGGGTGGGAGGTTCTCCTGGCATTGCGAATCGGAAAGACAAAGGGAAAAGAGGAGCGAAGAGAACAATGGTCAGTTGGTCTGTTTCCTATCCAGCAGGTAAGGAGGGGGAAAAGAGGAAGAGGGAAAGGAAGAAGGAGGAAGTGATCAGCTCCAACCACGCAAAGAATCGCTGGTTAGTGAGGGGGACAGCAGAGGGCTAACCCTCAACGCGCCTCTACTCTCCCATCGCCGCGCGCGCTGGCGTTAGTGATGAAACTCAAAGGCGCCCTCTCCGTCGTCTACATCTACGTGGGGGGAGGGGGGAAGTTGGGAGAGGAGAGGTAGAGAAGGGAGTGACAGCGCGACAGGAAAATGGCGAAAACGATTTGGCTCGATAGTTATAAAACGCAACAAAGGCAGAGGGAAGAAATGGAATAGAACGATCAATTATTCACAGCGGAAGGGGGAAAGGGGAGAAGGACGGAGAGAGCGCCTTATAGGATATCAATACGTGCACGCGCGTCTCGGCGAGTTGGGGAATATCGGGGAGAGAAAAGGCGGTCATTCCAGAGGGTATGCGTCTGCGCTCTCCCCCAGCACAGCGTAGCGAGCTTTGGACGAGGTGGAGCTGGTCATGCAGTGCAGGAATTTTGAAGGGGCGCACGTCTTCGGACCTGATTGTTTATGTTCCATTTGGAATCAGGAATGTTGAAAAGTTGCGCGTAGTATCGGTCTTCCCGGCAGCGAACTTGGACGTGGGAGGGGGGTATTTGTGGTGGCTGAAAACTCTACAGTCCCGAATCAACTGACCTGCTTGTCGGCTGACTTGGCAGCGTCTTGGCTAGGCTCGCCCGCAGTGCCCTCACCGCCTGCACTGGCGCCTGCACCGGCCTTCTTCTCGACGGCGTATCCGCTGGGACCGACCTCGACACCAGACTCCTTGGTTGCGCCAGTGTACTCGGGTACCTCCTCCTCCTTGGTAGCGGAGGTTCCGGCGCCGGCAGTGGTGCCAGTGGCAGCGGCGTTGTGTTGGGTGTTGGCAGCAGCCTCGGCCTCCTCGTACTCCTCCTCGTCATCCTCCTCCTCAACGGAGCTGCCCTCGCCCTCCTCGTCGCTCTCCTCGTCCTCGGAGCGGTAACCAGCGGCGCGGACGGCGGCAGGAACGGGGCCGGAGCGGTCCATCTGCTCGGAAGTGGTGAGGTAGACCTTAGAGAGTTGCTTGATGTCGTTCCACCACTCCATCATCTCCTCGTGCGAGCGTGCACGGAAGGTGTATGCGTGTTCGCGACCCATGCCGAGACCGGCGAAGCCCTTGTTGGGAACCGCGCTCTGGGTACCGGTGACCTTGCGGCCCTCGATGTGGAACTTGTGGCTCTTGGCGGCCATGGTGGCAGGTGCGCCGAGAGTGCACTCGGGCAGGAAGAGAGAGAGCTCGGGAGTGGGGTGACGAGTAGGGTCGGAAGAACCGTGTTCGTGGAGGTAACCGGCAGGGGTGAGGACGTAGAAGGACTCCTTGTAGGTCTTGGTGAAGCGCTTCTTGCGCTCGAGGATGCCCTGGTGGACGGGAATGACCGATGGGTCGTCCTTGCCGGGGTAGTCGATGGTCTCTGGGTTGCGGAGGGGCGTGTCGGGGTCGAGCAAGTGGTCGGAGCGAGCGGCGAAGGCGATCCATTCTGCGTTTGGCTGGAGGCTGCGCATAGTGGCACCGAGGCCGACCCAGGTCTCCTGTACCTGGGACGACATGCGGCTGGACCACTCGTCGAAGGTCTGCCAAGCAGACTGGATGGAGCGGACGATGCCCTCCTCGAAGTGGGCAGAGTTCTGCTGCATGATGATGATGGACTTCTGGAGAGCGTTCTCCTCGTTTACCTGTCGCTGGAGCTGACGGAAGACGTTCTGGTTGACGGTGTAAGGGTCCTCCTTGGCGGTGACGCTCATGGGTGTGTTCTTGAGGAGTGTGATAGCGCGAGCCAAGTCGGAGATCATCTTAGTGCTCATCTCACGCTCCTTGGCAACCGAGTTGGCAAGCTTGCCGGTGTCCTGCTGGACATTGCGAACGTGTGCCTTGATCTCTGAACGAAGCTTCTGGAGGTGTTGGACGATGGATCCCTCGACGGTCTTGGCCAAGTTGGCGTGGTGGTCGGCAATGACGCGAGTCTTGTCACGGATGCCGTAGTAGATGTCTTGGATACCCTCCTCACCGAGGAACTGGTTTCCTTCCCGGAAGGGGACCTGGATGACACCACCGAGCTTGGTGAGCTCCTTTGCGGTGTTGTATTCGATGTCAGCGATGCCCTCAAAGTAGGCAATCAGCTGCTTGGTGATGTGCTTCCATCCTATCGACAAGAAAGACGCGTTCGGAAGTCAGTGAACTTTGCTCAATCTCACTGTGTTGAAGTTGAAGTTTACTAGCTCACCGTTGAATCGCTCGATGAGGATGTCCGATGGCCTGAGCTCGTGCGGGCCAGTCGCCTTCTTCACGAGGGACGCGTTTCGGCTGGCGATGGTTGAGCGCCGACTGACGCCGGACTTGACTGAGTGTGTGTCGTACTGGGACATGGTGTTTTGCTTAGGACGTGGAAGAAGCAAAAGGGATGGGTGATGGTAAGGGAGGAAGAGAGAAGGAGACGCGTTCGGGGAGAAGCACCTCTTTATAAGCCAGCACCCATCCACAAGTAGACCTCATCATCATCCCATTATTCGAGACCCAAATTACAAAAGTCATCGATGACGTCGTGGTTTTGTAATTTTCTCTCCGCGCTCCAGTCTATGAAACTGACTGGAATCATGACGCCCGCGCGCACAGATGGAATCTTCAGTTTCCGCATCCATCATCCAACAGCACCACACCAGTCTCCCACCCTTCCAGTTCTGCTAACATCGGGTCACTGCCACGCATCTCGCAACCCAGTCTCCGAACGGCTTTTCAATTATGAGCGAATCCGCAACACGCATTACTCCGGAAGCAGAGAAGGCTTCGGGGGCCTCGTTCGATAGTCGATGGGCGGAACTTCTTTTGCGGTCGTCCTTCCATCATGCCGAGAGCACCTATCGGCCGAGAAAGAGCAAAAGACAAGGTCGAGAAGATCGGATGGTGTGAACTTGCATGAACAATGCGAATAATGCTTTGCACAGCGGCCCAATGAATGCATCCAGGGTCGGAGAGAGAGAGCGAGAGTCTGCGTGTGCCAGCCGTCTCGTCAAAACTCTCGGCGCGTCGGAACATCGGTGCGCTCGCGACATTGGACGTGGTCGACGGACGACGGCGGCGGCGAGATCGTAAGCCATCATCCATCGCGACGAGTCCGATCAACCCGGTACATGCTTGACAATGTTCCCCAACTTCAGACCCTCCACATCGCCCAAGCATGAACCGTGCTTCTCTTCTTCAAATCACCCACATCGTCCCTGAAAACAGGCTCACAAGCCCATTCACCCACTTTGGCACACTCCCACCCCAATCTCCTAGCCCGTGCGAAGAAGCCCAGATCCCGATGGGCAAGTACAGGTCGATGATGTGTGAACGAGACGAGCACGGTCGAGGCGGGTGCTGGCTGAGGAAGCGAGGACGTCGACAGGATCGGTTCGCGCGACTCAGGCATGGAATCGTAGATCTTCTCCCCATCCTCCGTCTGAGGAAGTCCCTTCTCCTCCCGTTCCGAATGGAAGATGGTAGCACGTCGTTCCGCCCAGCGTTCCTCCCATCCATCAGGAGTGAACGTCGTCCGCTCACACGTCTCCAGCAGGGCCTCGTGCGCTTGATGGTTGAAGATGAGGTCGGAGAGGATGACCGTGTCGAAGTGAACTGCGCCTTCCTTTGCCCGTCGGAGGTGTTCCAACAGCTCGTTTACATCTGCGCCCCATCGATAGCCAAGCGTCTCCACCAATCCTGTCTTCTTCCTCTTGCCGGAGCCCACATCCACCTCGCGCTCGCTCCATGCGCCGACGTTGCCCTCCAACGTCCGGATCAGATCCGCATCGGGATAGTCGGTAGAGCACACATACTGTGCACCCAGAATGGCGCATGCAATCGTAGGCACACCAGCCGCCGCGCCTAGCTCCAGCACATTCTTTGACCGCACAAAACGGTCCCGATGCGCAGGTTCGGCAAGGTAGGAGGAGAGGTGCTGCGACGCAGGCCAGAGAAGGTGGCCCCAAAGAGGTGAATGCCCCACCAGCGTCATGCTGATCGGTACCGTGTATGCATCTTTGTCGCCTTCCGCGGGTATTCTCAGCTCCCAGTTGGCCTCGGTCGGAGGCGGGGTGCCGGGTCGGAACGCTTCAGGTTCGGCGAACATGTCGAACGCATCCTCGACATCGTCCTCATCCTCGTCTTGGACGTCATTGGAAGTGGATTTGGAGGTCTGGACCTGGTTCACGCGCTGCGCACCAACAGAATCGCCGCCGGTTTGGGCGCTGTATCCTGCTGCTCCTGCCGATGATGTCGAAGCCATTTCGTGGAGTCTTGTCGTGCACAACGAATGCTTGTCATCCTGGAAGTTCGCCTTGCCAACGAGAAAAAAAGTGATGGTCTCGGGGCCTTTGCACTTTCTCGGCCGAGAAATTTGGACAACCGACGCGACTCGCCCAGCTCACAAACCGCGCCTGAGTACGATACATGTGGAGAAGCGCTGAGCAAGAGTCCGAGGCGGTCTGAAGAATGAGTAGAACTCGTGCATTATGCAAAGGCAGTGGATGCGACCGCGAGTCCCCCCAGTAAAATTGTACAACAATCGAGCCCTGTTCAAAAGCTGCGATGACTCTTACCCCCCCCGGGGAATTCACAAACCCTCCCCACCAACATCCTCCTCGCTCGCCCCAGCCTTCACAATCCGATATCCCACACCTTCCCCTTCCAGCTTCCCATCCGTCTCCATCTCCGTGCTCACGCTCGCAATAGCCCACGCACCTGAGCCGACCTTGGTACCGCTCAGATAACCGCCCGACAATTTGCCGCCGTTGGCCACACCTTGTGAAGGAGGGAGATGCGCGACGTCTCCCACCCGGGCCCATCGAGCTTGTGTCGGTTGCGTGGTTGAAGGCACGTGTATCAGGCCCGTTAGAGGCTCGTAAACGCCAATTGGACCCAGATGAGACCCGACCGCTGTAGATGATGTGGATCCTTGATGTAGCACAGCAGTCGCTATGAATCCGCTGTTTCCACCGTCCACATCGACTCCCGGCACAGACGATAGACCATATCCGTCCGACGAGCTACCAGGAACAGGCCCATTCCCATTGACCGTAGCTCCATTCGGCAGGGCAAAAGATTTCCGATCTTCTTCATCACCGCCCTCCTCCTCAGCTTCCAACCTCTTCCTCTTCCTCTCGATAGCCTCTTCCAGTAATGACCGCATTCCACCACCGGGCAAGATCCGCCGCATCCGTTCCTTCCTCCCATCCTCAAGCTCCCGATTCATCCCTATTACCATGTACGCCGCCTCCCGCATCCAATTGTCCTGATCGATGTCCAAATTCGAAAGCATCTTCTTCCGCATCGTCTGCCCTGCCCTTGGCCCTTCTTCAATCCGAACCCAGGGTGACAACCCCGCATCTCCAAAGATGGTGAGTAGCGGTTGACCCGTCACGGGATCGGGGAAGGAGTGCACGTTCGAATCGACGCGTTTGTTCCGGATAGAGGCGAGTGTCCCTGAAGTTGCAAATGCGAGTCCACTGGCATCGTAGTCGACTCCGCCCGGTCCGCCCGCGCCACCATTGAAGAATTCTCCATCACCCGCGCCGCGCTCCCGTCCGCCTTCGGCACGCACTCGCTCACCCTCGCGGCGGCCGGACGCCCTCGCCGCGCTTTCGTAGTAATCATCCGTTACCGCTCGTCCGGCTGATTGAAAGACGTGATCAGTCCGCTAAACATAGAGAGCTCGTGCAGAACAGAGAAAGCATCACTACTCACCTTTGATAACTCTAGCGCCATGCGTCTTGAACACATTCAGTACCGACGTCGCTGTCACATTCCTAGTACGCAATTGCATGCTGAGTCGACCGCGAGCAATGAGCATCTCCTTCTCGGCCATGTTAAGCGTGAGCTTGAAGAGTCGCTTGTTGTTGCGGTAAAAGTAGAGCGAGTCCCGATACCCTGCCGAACGGGCAGCATCAATAGACAGCACGTAAAGCTTCTCAGGATCAGCTCGATTGGGCATCTGAAAGACGGGGAACTTGTAGACGCGACCTGTGAGTGCATTCAATTGCAAGTCAGCACACAATTACAGCAACATTGTCAGTAACACAATGAGGGAAACTCACCACCTTGTAATCGTCCCTTATCGTCGACCTTGGTATCCCCGGCCTCATCGTTTGGCAAGACCAGACTGTCACCCTTCTGCACAAATGGCACACCATCAATGTTCACGGTCCGAACAGCTGCTGCCGGCACCACGTCGTCGTCAGCATCATCAGCCTCGGCCCCCTCTTCATCCGCATCTTCCGCATCGTCAACATCCACCTCCACACCGGCTACTTGAGTGTCTTCGCCGGCCTCCTCCTTCGACGCGCTGGGGGTCGGAGGCGCTGTGGCAGGGGTTGATGATGGAGCCGGGACACGTGTACTTCTTCGCCGAGAGCTAGAGGACGGCATCGAAGTATCCAATGTCCAAACCATTGACGAAGGCCGCGATCGAGCCAATCGGATGTTCCCTAGGCGGAAGTTGCTGATGTGAGGAAGCTGGAGGCTACTTTCTCAGACTCCCAACTCGCAACGAGCCAAAACGAAAGACCCTTGCCGAGACTCGAGACTGACTGCAAACCTAGACTGCAAAAGCAATCAATGGGTGGGCACCGCTACCGCACCGACAAGAAGAAAGCCTACGCAAAAATTCCCCAAAGTGGGAAGATTCTAAAATTTTGGGAAGATTATAATATGTCAATAGTCAATATCAGTGAACAAACAAAAAGAATCCTAGACTTGTTGTAACGGAGACGAAGCTCACGTTAATGTGCAAGTGATGTCTGAGTGAATTGATGGTCGGAAAGAAGGAAGAGCGCAGCTACAGGTGTGAGGAATACAGGAAAGGTGACTCGGCCGAGAGAAGGGATCGGAGAAAATAGGAGAGGGATCGGGAAGATAAGGGACAATGGAGCAGATAAGAGAGAGATAAGATGGTAGCCACGTGTCCCCGCAGGTGGCACCAGCACACTTGTATACCTTTTTTTTCTTCATATCACTTTTATCATGACTATCTATGCCAATATATGATTGAAAAAAGCAAAACAAAGAACAAAAAGATTTGTTCCGATTTTCGATTAAAATTTCATACTTAATTTCACCCGTTGGCTGTTCCCCAGACTTAAGTTTGGGGTTATAGAGGCGATTCTCTTACGGGCTTACGGCCGAGGCCCTTTTTCGCTATTTTCCTTACTAGTTACTAACTTGCTTTTCACGAGATAAAACACCACCTGGACACTTACAGGCTTACAGCGCATTCATTCTCATCAATGCCGTTACAACATCTCGCAATTTTGAACTGATTTGGTTGCCAATTGACTGAGCTGTGGCACATTTGTTGTGACGGTGCTGACGTAAGCATCGGACATAAAGATTTCACGTGCGTTCCGCGGACTTTAACTCCCTCACCCATAGAAGGTAAATCGAAAGACATAGCGAATAGCGATACGAACTCTTCATCATCTTCTTCATTTTTGATGCGGACAACTACTAAAGGATCTCATGTACAGAGAGTAGTACCGTCTACCGAGCTGAATTTCAGACTGCGTTGTGCAGTGTGCTGTCAGCAAAGATGCTAATTGCTATGGTGAATGCATCCAATTCCACAGGCAAAGGTGTTGCTCCAAGCTTCAAGCTTCAAGATCTTTCGAAAAAGGCTCCGAGATTCCGAGCCGCAGCACCACCTACCATCCGCAGCCGGCAAATGCCTTCACAGTTCACCAACATATTCAATCTCCAAATCAAAGGTGTGCGAGGAATTTGGTTGCATGAAAAATGATATCGTGAAGTTGTATGTGCTGTTAATATAGTGTTGATTGTTGGCACTTAGAGGCCTAGAGCGACCAGCAATGGTGCTCAGCTCGAAGTTTCATTTTTCCTTTGTTCGTCCACCACTTGGCGCCTCCACTCACTTTTGGCTTATTTTCCCACGCTTCGTTTTCCCGTCACGTGTGTGATCATTTTCGCAGATGATCGCAAGCAGAGCTTCTCTTTCAATCTTCTGCCATTGGGCAAACTTTCACCACCATCACTCCCTGTCCGCAGAATCTTTACCCATTGGGTCAAGTTTTCCTCACCCAGTCCGCCTCCAGATTCTTTACCCATTGGGTCAAGTTTTCCACACCTGTCCGGCGTCCGCTCTCTCACTCTTACTGTGCTATCGGCCGATAGCCTGACACGTGGCTATCTTATCACCGTCCGCTTATCTCTCGTCCCTTTCTCTTTCCTTCTTTTCCCGATGCTTCCCCGTTCTATTCCGTTTCCACGTGCTCCTTGAGCATGATCACTTCCCTTTGTTCACTTCACTCCCGCGCACCTCTCTCTCTGTTGTACTTGCTTTTCCTACCTTTTCACCTCCATCAATCCACTTACTCATTCTGAGCCTCAGTTGCTTACCGCCGGTACAAGAGATTAGTTACTGTGAGCACATGGTGATGAGAGTAGGTCGATTTCCCTGCCTTATACTCTGACAAACTCAACTTTACCCAACCCAAGCCATCCACCCCACATACCCCACATCCAGTATGAGCGACACCCCCGCGCGCAACACCCGCTCGAGCGACCCTCCATGGACAAGTTCCGTGCCCTGGAGTCCGCCCAAGCCACTCTGGGCCAAACCTTGAACGATCAGCTCGTCAATCTTCGCAACAAGCAGAATTCCGACATCGAGGGAGTGCGCGCGCAAATTCACTCTGTCTCGACCGAACAGAACTCTCGCCTCGACGAAATTCAGACGAGCGTCAACACCATCCTGTCGTCCCTTCAACTCGGCCCGACCGCCGGCGTTGGTTCGTCGCCTCCCGCGCCTCCGGGATCCCAAACCCCCGCCTCGAGCGTTCCTCCCGTCGCTCCGGTAACCTCTTCGCCCGAAGCTCAGTCGATCCCAACACGTCCATCCGACATGGAGCAGTCTTCGTCGACGGGCGGGGGCGCGGGCGCGACAGTCGCGGCTGTTTCGACCAAGCAGGTCCACAACATCAAAAGCGACGATATCAGCACATTCGATGGCACTCCTGAGAACCTGGAGTTGTTCTTGGCTCGAGTGCAAGCGGTACGGTTTGCCGAAAACGATGCCAACTGGGATCGCGCCGTTCTACGCGCCATTCCACTCGCCCTGCGAGGTCGTGCAGCGATCTGGCACTCCACCTTGACCGACCGACAACGCGCCGTGTTTGCCGTGTGGATCTTGTGCCGAGATGAAGATCGGTAATGTCACCCATCCGAGTGTGCTTGATGATCCGACGCCGTGGACAGTCATGGGTTCACCTTGTGGTTTCCCCCCCATCTTCGTTAGGAGGAGAGCGTCGATGCAAGAGAGTGACGCCCCGGTGTCCAGTAAGGATGTCATCGCTCGACCGTCGGTATCGTTGACGCGCACATGTGTTGTCAGGGGGACGTGGTTGCGATATCCCTGGCCCGTTCCTGTGGCGTTGGGCTTGGAAAGGGTGATAACCTTCCCAAAAGCACGCTTTTCTTGCGCCAGTGGAGGGGCGGACTCATTTGGGCGCAATGTGCGCTTAATGGTGAAGATGTTTTTGTCTGCAAAGAACAATCCTGGCGATGCGGACATATGAGGTTGAGGTTCATTGGACTCGGAAGTCGTTTTGGATTCGTGAGAAGCTTCAGCGGGCAACATGGAGGGCGCAATGCCAGGCTCCAAGGATAGCTACAAAGAAGAGAGAACAGGAAGTGTATAAGAAGCTGTACTGGAATTGGGGAGCGGGGTATCGAGAAGGCAGGGCAAGTTCTGCTCAAGCCTAACTCACGGAGGTGTCCAAATTTCCTCCGTCTCCATCCTCCTCAGCAGGACCGTCCCAGGGGTATTCCTCATATCCGTCGTCGTCTGTAGCCAAAGTTCGAACTTGAGGAACGAGATGATCGTGCTCAAAGTTGAAATGATCCCCCCCACAGTAAGGGCATGGTCCATGACGGTATCCTTGCCCGGAGGTCGATAGCGTCGAGGCTGACCATTCTGGGCCGGAATGACTCTGGTGGGATCGTAGGCAGCAGCGAACTTGGACATAGGTTTGGGAGCGAACGAACTGGAAGGGGCGGCACGCGACGGAATGATATTGGTGGCCGCGGGCGTCGTCGGTGCCGAGGCGGAGCGTCCCATGGTCGGTTGAAGCAACCTGGTGACAGCTGGTGTGAATACGGAGGCGGGAGTGGTTGGCGTAGTGGCCGGGAGAGTGGTGAATGGCGCGTTGGAGCTGCGCAAAGGGACTTTGTATTGGACTCGCCAATTAGGTTCCCATTCGCCGAGTTCCAAGACCAATTCTTGCAGGGTTGCACCCGTTCTGGGCAACCGAAGAAGAGCCACCATTGTCTCTGGCAATCCGTCGATGATATCCGTAACCAACGCTTCTTCCGCTTGATTTTTTCCGAAAGCTTGCCGGAGAAGACGAACCTTGTGGAAGTAGTACCCCACGGCGTTCTCTTCTGTAGTCTTCCATTTGCGCACTCTAGCGTCGCGTCGGAGTTGTTGGCGATTGACCGGGAAAGCGATGCCTCGAATGATGTGAGCTGAGCAGCATCGTCATCGGAAAGTCCTTGATGCCAAATTTGAAATTGCAGCGTTGCCCTTGAAGGTCCTGGGTAGGGTACGTAGGACTGCTTTGGTCCACGCTGGAATCAACTCCTCCTGCGTCTCCGACCGGATCAAATCTCGCAGCCGAGTAAGGAAATCTTCGAGCTGAGTAGGATCGCCGTCGTAGTCGCCAATCCATTCTGTCTTGCAAGTCATAGTCTTCGTCGAGAATCGGACGGAATTTGAGCTTGCGACTGGTGCCAGTATGTTCGGCGCAGGATCTATGCGCGGAACTGGCGTGTGGTTTGGCGGTTGTGTGGACGAACCAGCTTGCTCGACACCCTGCGGCGTAGTTGGAGCGAATGTCACCGTCGGAGATGCAGAAGTGATGTTTGTGCCTGATGGAAGCGTGGAAGTGGCAAGCAGGTGGGCTCCGCTGTGTGAAGGAGCTTTGGAATTCGAGGGCGAGCTGATGGGATCATCACTTGATCCGGTGATGGAACCGAGTTCATCAGTGGTACCGGAGTCGGACAAGATTTCAGTGAGTGTCGCCATCGAGAGTCCTAGACTGGACAACGCGCGCCGGTATTGACGTTCTACATCGCCGAGCCGCAAGTTGATACCGTCGAGGCGTGCGGACAAGTGCGCTGACAGTTGATCAGCGATCTGGGAGGTAGCGGTGCGGATTTCGTGCACAAGATCATCGTTGTGAGGTGTGGTGGGTTCTGCGACCGTTTGTAGCTCATGTTGTTGATCGTTGGCCGTATGACCGGCTGGCAGAGGAAAGGAGTCTTGAGAGGACATGTGGAAATAGGTATGGATAGAGGTAGAGAAGCCTTTGGAGAGGCTGGGGTTGGTATAGAAACCGAGGGTGGGTACGAAGACCGATGGGTTGGTTCAAAGACCGGAGTTGGTTCGAGGACCGTGTGAGCGGAGCGTTGCTGTGCTCGGGGTGTGATCTGCGAAGTCCGTCGGTCGGTGTTAGCAGAGAGTCCCTCTCATCACCAACTGTTGGCAAGGTTATTCACCTGCGTGCTCTTAGAGAACAAAGTAAAGAAGAGAATTGTGTGTGATGTGATGGCTGAAGTGTCTCGGTGACTAAATACGGATGAGGGAGTGGCTTTTATACAAATGAGCCAAAGGATGCGGGAGCGGAAAAAGGTGTGTGAGGAAAAAGGAGTGAAACCGAAAGGAAGAGCGTTGCGCAACTATTTGGCAGTGGAGAAGTGAAAAGGGAAGAAAGGCTTTATCGGCCGAAAGAGGAAAGCAGTGAGAAAATGGCAACGAGAAAGGAGAGAGCGAGTGATCGAGGACGGTTCAGGAACGGTAACCATCCACGTGGGAACCTAGCAGAGTGCTACTGGGAATCCTCTGCTAGCACACACAGACTAGGTCACTATTCAGTGTTCACCAGTCACCACCAAAAAATTCACCGCCTTCGCTCTCTGCCTTCCGGTGCTTCTTAGTTCTTACTTCTTTCGTATCAATCATCTATATTAACTTCAGAGTAAAAGCTGGTGAGCTCTGACCTTCTGGGTCTCTGAACGCACAACGTACAACGGTACAAGCAGAGGTCGGCGTGAGTGCAAAACCAATTAACATTTCGGTGCAACGTGAATTGCACTTGATTTTTTTTTCGCAAATCGCTGCCACTGACACTTGCGAGTTGCACACTCAATACTCATTGACAACCGAGTGTCAATGATTAACAGGTAAAGCGGTTGACACAAGTGACACTCGGTTGTCATGCACATGTCACGTGCGCAATGAAAGGATGTCATGTGAGTGTCACGCACATGACATGTGAGTTTTTTCAGTGTCACTAATTCACTAATCACTATGGTAATTGGTAATTGGTACTGTGAACTGTGATGAACCAAAAAAAAAAATCCTCTGAGAAATGCAGGAAGCGTCGCGCATAGCGCGCCGAAGCGTCCCCCCCAGAAAAAGCGCATACACCGTCGCCCTCTCTCTCTTCAGCCGTTCAGCGCGGTTGCTACTTGCTATACGAGCCTGCGGAAAGATGAGCTCAGATCTTAGTATCATACCTTATAATCTTGTGATATTCACAAAATATAGGTCCAGACTTTCAGAGGTCGGCATAAATTACAGTTACATCATACATGTGCGTGACACTTGAAACGCGACTCGCTACCTCAACGGCGGTTGACGCCTGACGGCCTGGGCAAGATATTAATGTAACTCGCGAGTGTCAGTGGCGGACGGCGGACCCAGGGCGAAGTGCCAACCACATGTCACCCAGATGGCCACATGTGAATCGACCCACGTTTTCACCGCTTTCCATTCGCATGTTACGCACGTGTCACACCCATATCATTGATATTCGATACTGCACCCACATGCAACGTGGTCAAACAAGTGGCACGCGAATGTCATTCATGAGCTCAGCGAGTGACACTCGTTTGTCAATGAGTGTGTGATTTGCGAGTGTCAGTGGCAGCGATTTTCGAAAATTTCCTTCCAAGTGCAATTCACGTTACACCAAAATGTTAATTGGACGTAATTCAAATTGTAACTTGAACAGAATCTTTAATTTTGAAGTCACAGTTTTGCTTCTCAAAAACAACACCATACGAGTGTACGACTGTACTTCATACAGTCCCTAAAATCCACTGTGACAGTATTTGTATTTTATCAGCCACCTTCCCAAGGGCCAAGAGTCAAGAGTTTAAGACCCAACTTTTATGGTTCCCGCAGTTCTCTCGCCGTTTAGTCCCTCACTCTTTCATACTTTTCTCCTCCCCCATCCTCACACCGAGCAACAGCTGTTCATTGCAGCGCGTCGGGTTCCGGGTAAATATTTTGACAAGGATGCGAGGTCCGGCTTCAATAACTGTGACTTACTGTACAAAACTGTAAGTAAGTGTAAACGACTGTAATTGTTTTCTGCAACTGAAGTGACTGCAGCTTAGCCAGTGATGTACAGTCATGACAAGTTTGAACAGTTTTGGGCCCGAAAAAATTACAACTTAATCAACTGTACAGTTGACTGTACGGCAGATGGCTGTACCGGGGCGTACAGTTACAGTCAGTGTTTAACAACATACTATAGTATACACTATACCACTTTTTGGGGCCGACATACCATTCCCCGAACTCTTTAGAGTTTTGGGGTCTTCGGAGATTGGTTTCGTGGTTACGCCAACCGGTTTCTCGGCGTTCGTTCTTCGAAGCGGTTTGGTGCTGATCAAACCTCGACAACAATGGTCACGGCACTGGTTTCAAGAGAGCTGGCGATGCTCGCTCCTACTACGACTTACCAGCTTCTTACGTCCACCACCTCCAATGCCTCTTCAAGATTAACAAACCGTAGCCACACAGCGTTAGTTCGCTTGTTCCCTACGCAATGCGCGCGCTCTGCCTGCCTCACCCACTGTCTTGCTGATGATCGATGCATCTCTTCTTCCTTGGCAGCTCCAGGCCCACAGGTCACAACACCGCAGTCTGGACGTGATTCCCAGCTGCCCGTGACTCGTTTGGTGCCTCGTATACCCTGTGGGTCTCCGCTGCTGCCTGTTGCTCGTCTTCATTTGCGTATGGGATTGTATTGATTGACTGTAACGTGCTCACCCTTCTCCCCTGCGCTGCCTCTTTTCCGTTCTCTTCTGCTCGCGTCCATTTCTTTCTCTTTCCCCTTCCTTTTTCTTCCCTCTTCCCATACCCGTCTTTTCTTTTACAGATGCATGCGAAACGAAGCAGCCTTTTACCAGCGGTACGAGCCGCTGCGCGGTACGAGTGAGTGAGCGTCGCGTGTCTCAGGCACCACATGTCGCGTGGACGCTCAAGGTCTCCTATACTGACTGCAGTGCTCTTTCTACGTCTACAGCGATGATCGATTGCTGTTTCCGTTGCCCTTTTCGGCTACCTATGGAGGGGCGTACCAGTGGTGCAGTGCGCCCCTTCGTAGGAAGTCTAAATAGGGGTGAATCCATGCCAATTTCGGATTGAGATAGAGGGCCTCACCTAATCTTCAGGAGAGAAGGACGCGTGGTGGATTATGAACAAATTCAAGTGGACATAAGATTAGCTGTGAGTACGCATGTTCATGACACATTGAATCAAGGTGATCCGCCCAAGACTACTGACTGGTGGACGTGTATTTCATATTCTTTCAATCCAGAATATCGTGCATCAACAATTCTATCCAAAATCTTTCTAAGGCAAACCGTCGCGCTCTCTCCTTCAGGACTTAATGGGGACCGTAAGAAGCTCCAGAATAAGTGCTTCTCTATCTCACTGCTGCTAAGACTCTCATTGGAACCATGGAGACCGATACTGATATTACCTTTCTTTGACCGTGCCCGCTGAATCTGCTCGAGTTTTTTTTCCTGAATATTGCTAATACTTTCACCTCGTCGCTGATCGCTGACTCTTCAGTCTCCATCTCTCCTAACATTCTGGTAGCTCACTCCCTCGTTCTCTCGCATCGCAATTCGCACATTATCCTTGCTCTGTTTTCCCCCCTTCCTTTTTCCTTTCCCACCACGGATTCCCATAACAGATGATCACAGAACTCATCATCAAGACTTCAATTGCGTTCCAGGAAAATGAGCAGACACAGAGCGAGACGAGGATAAGGATCACGAAGGAAGGAAGAAGAGACGGAAGATCAAGATGAGAGGCCAAGCAGAAGTGAAGGGGAATGAATGGGAAAGGAATAACAATGTACACAGTACACGGGCGGGAGCCGGGAGTCCGGGAGCGAAGCGCCGAGGGAGTTCAATGGACGGATAGCACAAGGACAAGGACAAGGACAAGAAACAGCGAAGAGAAAAAGGACAGGGCAAATCAAACGAGGAAGATGAGAGAGGATGCAGCGAGAGTTGGAGAGGGGGGATGTGGCTTGATCGACGAGACAGGAGCAACCAGCAACGATTCGGGGTGTGGAGGAGAAGGAGAGACAGAGAATGCATGGACAGAAGGAATGGCGACGCGACGGGGAGCGAACGAACGATATCGAGAGGCGGAACGGGCGAGTGGGCGAAAAGGAACAAAGATGAAGAGACCAAGACAACGACCTAAGCAGACATAGGGACGGGTCCGGAGACGGAAGACGCGGAAGGGAGGGAAGAGAGAATTGCACGTTTGAGCTCGTCCTTGAGTGCGGCATTCAAGAGGATCTCTGCCATGGACCGAAGAGGACTAGACAGTTTCCCCTTGTCCTTTCTCATTTGTGTGTCCAGCAATCTCGCAATATCACCTCCATCACCTTGCCCTTCTTCGGCCACCTCTTTGATGAAAGAGACAACCTTCGCCCAGCGATATAGCTGCTGCCTGATTGCTGCTGTCGCCGCCAGCCGGCGTACGTATTTCTTGTCGTTCTCGTATCGATCTTCGTCTTCTACTCTGATCGTCTCCAATGACGCTTTTCCCTCTCTACCAATCGTCCATTCCTCCCAAAGCTCAACAGCGTTCCGCACCAAGGGCAACGTGAAAGCAGATCCTCCAGGAACGACGAGCAATGGAGGGGAGGGGTTGACGTTCGTCAAGGAAAGCAGTAGTTGCCGAAGCTGTTGCTGCGACTGCGACTGTTGAGCAGCTGAGGATGATGGAGGAGGCGGAGGGGAAGAGATGGTGGACGAGTAGGCGGTGGAAGCAGGGTCGACGGCGAAGTTGGCGGCGTTGGTGGTGATGCTGCTGGGAGTGGGGTTGATGGGGAGTTCGATGTCGACCTCGGCACCGAGAGAGATCTGATAAAGTAAAGTTTCATCAGTTGCTATGTCCAAATAACCATCACACACATGAGATCAGTACATACCTGTTGCACCTGCTGCAGCAAGGTCATCACCGTCTTGATGCCATCAACCAGCATCGTCTGCACGGCTCTTGCTTGGTTGTCGTTCTTCCTTGACCCGCCTTGACCCATCAAAAGCATCGTCCCAACCGCACTCATCACCTCAGCATGTCTCTCCTCCGCCCTGTTCTCCACTGCTTGTACTTGAGCTTTGAGCTCCGCGGTGGCCGAAGAGATGAGCATTCGGATCTCCTCGACTGCTGTCCGTACAGATGCAAGCGCGTGGCAGACGGCCGGCATCAGCGACTCAAGGCTCATCTCGAACGGCGTAGGAGTGTTTCTGATCTTCTCCTTGAGGGCGGTTTGAAAGGTGAAGAAGGCGGTGGTGTTGAATGGTGCAGTGGAGAAGAAAGGGAAGGAAGGATGGTTCTCTTGCAGCATCGCCATATCTTGAAGAAGTACCACGCGCATGAACTTGAGCATGGCGAGGAACTCCAACGCTGCTGCGTCGCTCTCGCCGCCGTGAAGTAGTCGCTTCTTGATATCTTCTTCTTTTGCTTCGACCCAGGGAAACAGTGATCGCGCCAGCTCCTGTGGTGGTTCCAGCAAAGCACGGGGGAGCCAATAATCACCTCCATCCTTGTTGAAACCCGAGAGTGCTCTCACCGGCTGCAACGACACCCCAGTCAGATATCGCTCCATCATGCGATCACCACACCACCGGCCATGCTTGCGAACAGCATCCTCCGTACAGGACGCTTCATAGGCAAAGCGGGATCCTCCTTTCCTCATAGCATGTGTAACCGCGGAAGAGGTGATGGCGCATGCTGCGAAGCTCTGCTTGAGAAGGGCGGCCTGAGTCTCGTAGGTCACGGCGATGGTGTGGTCCACAGAATCTTCGGGGATGAGGAGCTTGAGATGATACCAAGTATCACGAGAGGAGAAGTCTGGAGCTCCATCCTTACCACCGAAGCGCTGAAGAAGCCACATACCAAATGCACCAACCGGACACACTTCAACGTCCTTGTGTCTCGCCGCAATGCCTCGCTCAGGCCGCGCTTCTTTGTTCGTCTTGCTGCTGAGTTGAGTCGCGACGATGATGGGGCAGGGTTGAGGACGGGATTCGGGCAGCTTTGACAAGGGAATCAATCAGTCATCAGAAGTCTGCAGGGCTGGGGGGAAGCAACAGGAGAAGCAACACCCACACACACACACACTCACTTCACATGCGTAAAAGTCAGAAAGCTCTCTATCTCTCAAGTCCTCTGATCGACCAATGATGGCGTGCTGCCAAAGGAAACCGAATCGATCCCTGATAGCCGCGAAACGTCGTCGAGGGTCGCTCGCCTGTAGTAAGAACCAGCGACTCACGTCAATGTGACCTTGTCGGTCGTAGCCATCTTTGAGAGAGTTCGTGAACTTGTCCGACCCGAGAGCTCGGCTCTGGGCGGCTCTGCTGAGGCTGATTGCCTTGAGGTATTGCGAGACGAGATGACCGTCCGGAGCAGGAAAAGGGTTCTTCTTCAAGGCCACCTGGAACTCCCATAGATTCTTGATGGCCTTCACGTGGGTTCGGACTGACTCATAGACCAAAGTCGGGTTGCGATAGAGAACATAGCAGCTGGGTCACAAAAGACAATCAATTGGTCAGAACATGGTAATCAGAACTTCATGGTGATCCACACTAGACCCCTCCCAATGTCAGTCTCCTTCAGATGCCAACTTGTCTTCCTCCTTCCCGTTTCGAGCTCCATCTTCCAGGAGCTCCACCTGACCCTCTTCTCTAGCTCCTTCGCGGAACCCAAGACATAGCAAGATGCACAATGAGGAAGGAGACGGGGCGGGAAGAGGCTACTCACTTCAACCAGGTGAGAAGCTTCTGCTCAGTCACCAGAACTTCTTCTGATTCGGCGGCTATGCCTTCTTTGTCGGTTGCGGCTCTAAGACGATTGAGTGCTCTCCACCAAGCCTGTAGATGAATGTGCGAGTTGGATTAGCAACGATGGTGGAGTACGAAGCCATAGAAGCCATACGGGGTACTCACGATGAAGTGTTTCTGATGGGGAACCCAAAGAGATTTGGTGCTGTCTTTCAAATTCTGGTCTTTGAGTCGGACGCCCAGACTGACACTCTCCTCAACGAACGCAACAGCAGAAGTCTCCACATCACCATCCATTACCACTTCAACCTTGCGAAGTTCATCGTCGCTGACTGGAGCGGCGTCCTCGATGCGGCGGAGAGCGCTGATTAGGAGTGCGGAGAGCATTCCAGGATGAATTCCACTGATGGCAGGATTCTCTGCTTGCGGCCCTAAGCCATCGGGTCGAGCGAAGGCAGGAGCCAGGGAGGGTGTAGAAGAAGCAGGCGGAGCTCCTGGGTAGGAAGAAGAGGATGGGTGGGAGGAAGTAGGTGAAGAAGTAGCCCCATCCGGAGGAGTTGCACCTGAGAATGTCGGCTGGCGGAAGATGCGAAGATTGTCTTGATCAGACCGACTCTGAATCACGGCCATAATCTTGGCCAGCGCAGAATCGGGCGCAGCATTGACAGCACTAGTAGGGAAAGCAACATGAGTATAATTCAATGATGGGTCAAGTCCATCTTAGATGAGAGACTCAAAGGTACATTGAATCATCCACTGCATGATGCCACTCACCCAGCTGCCACAGGAAATGACTTCTTCCAGCTGTAAAGAGCAGTCTTTCCGCAACCGAGCTCCTCCACCGCCTCGTCAATCTTGCGCTTCTTTGTCTTAGCATTGAAGAACGCGTAATGGACCGCGATTATCTTGTTGGTGTCCGTATACGCGACGCCGTCCTTGCGGATCTTCAGAGATCGTCCGCCGACGCCTTTGGAGTTAGAATCGGGCTCCTTGAAGGAGCTAGACGCGGCTGCTGCCTCCGCAGTACTGCTACTGGAATCTACCGCCATCTTTGAGGTGCGGGAGCGAGAAATGAACGCCTGAAAGAAGAGGGAGATGAGTGTGGAATTGCGACGAGATCGAGGAACGCGCTTTGGTTTCGGAGAACTTTCTCTCCTGCTCCCTCAAACCGCGCTCAACCAAGGGAAACCACCCGTAACCACTCTTCCAAATTTCAGTGAGTTCTTCAGAAACAGGTGGGGTCTTCGGAGATTGGTTTCGTGGTTACGCCAACCGGTTTCTCGGCGTTCGTTCTTCGAAGCGGTTTGGTGCTGATCAAACCTCGACAACAATGGTCACGGCACTGGTTTCAAGAGAGCTGGCGATGCTCGCTCCTACTACGACTTACCAGCTTCTTACGTCCACCACCTCCAATGCCTCTTCAAGATTAACAAACCGTAGCCACACAGCGTTAGTTCGCTTGTTCCCTACGCAATGCGCGCGCTCTGCCTGCCTCACCCACTGTCTTGCTGATGATCGATGCATCTCTTCTTCCTTGGCAGCTCCAGGCCCACAGGTCACAACACCGCAGTCTGGACGTGATTCCCAGCTGCCCGTGACTCGTTTGGTGCCTCGTATACCCTGTGGGTCTCCGCTGCTGCCTGTTGCTCGTCTTCATTTGCGTATGGGATTGTATTGATTGACTGTAACGTGCTCACCCTTCTCCCCTGCGCTGCCTCTTTTCCGTTCTCTTCTGCTCGCGTCCATTTCTTTCTCTTTCCCCTTCCTTTTTCTTCCCTCTTCCCATACCCGTCTTTTCTTTTACAGATGCATGCGAAACGAAGCAGCCTTTTACCAGCGGTACGAGCCGCTGCGCGGTACGAGTGAGTGAGCATCGCGTGTCTCAGGCACCACATGTCGCGTGGACGCTCAAGGTCTCCTATACTGACTGCAGTGCTCTTTCTACGTCTACAGCGATGATCGATTGCTGTTTCCGTTGCCCTTTTCGGCTACCTATGGAGGGGCGTACCAGTGGTGCAGTGCGCCCCTTCGTAGGAAGTCTAAATAGGGGTGAATCCATGCCAATTTCGGATTGAGATAGAGGGCCTCACCTAATCTTCAGGAGAGAAGGACGCGTGGTGGATTATGAACAAATTCAAGTGGACATAAGATTAGCTGTGAGTACGCATGTTCATGACACATTGAATCAAGGTGATCCGCCCAAGACTACTGACTGGTGGACGTGTATTTCATATTCTTTCAATCCAGAATATCGTGCATCAACAATTCTATCCAAAATCTTTCTAAGGCAAACCGTCGCGCTCTCTCCTTCAGGACTTAATGGGGACCGTAAGAAGCTCCAGAATAAGTGCTTCTCTATCTCACTGCTGCTAAGACTCTCATTGGAACCATGGAGACCGATACTGATATTACCTTTCTTTGACCGTGCCCGCTGAATCTGCTCGAGTTTTTTTTCCTGAATATTGCTAATACTTTCACCTCGTCGCTGATCGCTGACTCTTCAGTCTCCATCTCTCCTAACATTCTGGTAGCTCACTCCCTCGTTCTCTCGCATCGCAATTCGCACATTATCCTTGCTCTGTTTTCCCCCCTTCCTTTTTCCTTTCCCACCACGGATTCCCATAACAGATGATCACAGAACTCATCATCAAGACTTCAATTGCGTTCCAGGAAAATGAGCAGACACAGAGCGAGACGAGGATAAGGATCACGAAGGAAGGAAGAAGAGACGGAAGATCAAGATGAGAGGCCAAGCAGAAGTGAAGGGGAATGAATGGGAAAGGAATAACAATGTACACAGTACACGGGCGGGAGCCGGGAGTCCGGGAGCGAAGCGCCGAGGGAGTTCAATGGACGGATAGCACAAGGACAAGGACAAGGACAAGAAACAGCGAAGAGAAAAAGGACAGGGCAAATCAAACGAGGAAGATGAGAGAGGATGCAGCGAGAGTTGGAGAGGGGGGATGTGGCTTGATCGACGAGACAGGAGCAACCAGCAACGATTCGGGGTGTGGAGGAGAAGGAGAGACAGAGAATGCATGGACAGAAGGAATGGCGACGCGACGGGGAGCGAACGAACGATATCGAGAGGCGGAACGGGCGAGTGGGCGAAAAGGAACAAAGATGAAGAGACCAAGACAACGACCTAAGCAGACATAGGGACGGGTCCGGAGACGGAAGACGCGGAAGGGAGGGAAGAGAGAATTGCACGTTTGAGCTCGTCCTTGAGTGCGGCATTCAAGAGGATCTCTGCCATGGACCGAAGAGGACTAGACAGTTTCCCCTTGTCCTTTCTCATTTGTGTGTCCAGCAATCTCGCAATATCACCTCCATCACCTTGCCCTTCTTCGGCCACCTCTTTGATGAAAGAGACAACCTTCGCCCAGCGATATAGCTGCTGCCTGATTGCTGCTGTCGCCGCCAGCCGGCGTACGTATTTCTTGTCGTTCTCGTATCGATCTTCGTCTTCTACTCTGATCGTCTCCAATGACGCTTTTCCCTCTCTACCAATCGTCCATTCCTCCCAAAGCTCAACAGCGTTCCGCACCAAGGGCAACGTGAAAGCAGATCCTCCAGGAACGACGAGCAATGGAGGGGAGGGGTTGACGTTCGTCAAGGAAAGCAGTAGTTGCCGAAGCTGTTGCTGCGACTGCGACTGTTGAGCAGCTGAGGATGATGGAGGAGGCGGAGGGGAAGAGATGGTGGACGAGTAGGCGGTGGAAGCAGGGTCGACGGCGAAGTTGGCGGCGTTGGTGGTGATGCTGCTGGGAGTGGGGTTGATGGGGAGTTCGATGTCGACCTCGGCACCGAGAGAGATCTGATAAAGTAAAGTTTCATCAGTTGCTATGTCCAAATAACCATCACACACATGAGATCAGTACATACCTGTTGCACCTGCTGCAGCAAGGTCATCACCGTCTTGATGCCATCAACCAGCATCGTCTGCACGGCTCTTGCTTGGTTGTCGTTCTTCCTTGACCCGCCTTGACCCATCAAAAGCATCGTCCCAACCGCACTCATCACCTCAGCATGTCTCTCCTCCGCCCTGTTCTCCACTGCTTGTACTTGAGCTTTGAGCTCCGCGGTGGCCGAAGAGATGAGCATTCGGATCTCCTCGACTGCTGTCCGTACAGATGCAAGCGCGTGGCAGACGGCCGGCATCAGCGACTCAAGGCTCATCTCGAACGGCGTAGGAGTGTTTCTGATCTTCTCCTTGAGGGCGGTTTGAAAGGTGAAGAAGGCGGTGGTGTTGAATGGTGCAGTGGAGAAGAAAGGGAAGGAAGGATGGTTCTCTTGCAGCATCGCCATATCTTGAAGAAGTACCACGCGCATGAACTTGAGCATGGCGAGGAACTCCAACGCTGCTGCGTCGCTCTCGCCGCCGTGAAGTAGTCGCTTCTTGATATCTTCTTCTTTTGCTTCGACCCAGGGAAACAGTGATCGCGCCAGCTCCTGTGGTGGTTCCAGCAAAGCACGGGGGAGCCAATAATCACCTCCATCCTTGTTGAAACCCGAGAGTGCTCTCACCGGCTGCAACGACACCCCAGTCAGATATCGCTCCATCATGCGATCACCACACCACCGGCCATGCTTGCGAACAGCATCCTCCGTACAGGACGCTTCATAGGCAAAGCGGGATCCTCCTTTCCTCATAGCATGTGTAACCGCGGAAGAGGTGATGGCGCATGCTGCGAAGCTCTGCTTGAGAAGGGCGGCCTGAGTCTCGTAGGTCACGGCGATGGTGTGGTCCACAGAATCTTCGGGGATGAGGAGCTTGAGATGATACCAAGTATCACGAGAGGAGAAGTCTGGAGCTCCATCCTTACCACCGAAGCGCTGAAGAAGCCACATACCAAATGCACCAACCGGACACACTTCAACGTCCTTGTGTCTCGCCGCAATGCCTCGCTCAGGCCGCGCTTCTTTGTTCGTCTTGCTGCTGAGTTGAGTCGCGACGATGATGGGGCAGGGTTGAGGACGGGATTCGGGCAGCTTTGACAAGGGAATCAATCAGTCATCAGAAGTCTGCAGGGCTGGGGGGAAGCAACAGGAGAAGCAACACCCACACACACACACACTCACTTCACATGCGTAAAAGTCAGAAAGCTCTCTATCTCTCAAGTCCTCTGATCGACCAATGATGGCGTGCTGCCAAAGGAAACCGAATCGATCCCTGATAGCCGCGAAACGTCGTCGAGGGTCGCTCGCCTGTAGTAAGAACCAGCGACTCACGTCAATGTGACCTTGTCGGTCGTAGCCATCTTTGAGAGAGTTCGTGAACTTGTCCGACCCGAGAGCTCGGCTCTGGGCGGCTCTGCTGAGGCTGATTGCCTTGAGGTATTGCGAGACGAGATGACCGTCCGGAGCAGGAAAAGGGTTCTTCTTCAAGGCCACCTGGAACTCCCATAGATTCTTGATGGCCTTCACGTGGGTTCGGACTGACTCATAGACCAAAGTCGGGTTGCGATAGAGAACATAGCAGCTGGGTCACAAAAGACAATCAATTGGTCAGAACATGGTAATCAGAACTTCATGGTGATCCACACTAGACCCCTCCCAATGTCAGTCTCCTTCAGATGCCAACTTGTCTTCCTCCTTCCCGTTTCGAGCTCCATCTTCCAGGAGCTCCACCTGACCCTCTTCTCTAGCTCCTTCGCGGAACCCAAGACATAGCAAGATGCACAATGAGGAAGGAGACGGGGCGGGAAGAGGCTACTCACTTCAACCAGGTGAGAAGCTTCTGCTCAGTCACCAGAACTTCTTCTGATTCGGCGGCTATGCCTTCTTTGTCGGTTGCGGCTCTAAGACGATTGAGTGCTCTCCACCAAGCCTGTAGATGAATGTGCGAGTTGGATTAGCAACGATGGTGGAGTACGAAGCCATAGAAGCCATACGGGGTACTCACGATGAAGTGTTTCTGATGGGGAACCCAAAGAGATTTGGTGCTGTCTTTCAAATTCTGGTCTTTGAGTCGGACGCCCAGACTGACACTCTCCTCAACGAACGCAACAGCAGAAGTCTCCACATCACCATCCATTACCACTTCAACCTTGCGAAGTTCATCGTCGCTGACTGGAGCGGCGTCCTCGATGCGGCGGAGAGCGCTGATTAGGAGTGCGGAGAGCATTCCAGGATGAATTCCACTGATGGCAGGATTCTCTGCTTGCGGCCCTAAGCCATCGGGTCGAGCGAAGGCAGGAGCCAGGGAGGGTGTAGAAGAAGCAGGCGGAGCTCCTGGGTAGGAAGAAGAGGATGGGTGGGAGGAAGTAGGTGAAGAAGTAGCCCCATCCGGAGGAGTTGCACCTGAGAATGTCGGCTGGCGGAAGATGCGAAGATTGTCTTGATCAGACCGACTCTGAATCACGGCCATAATCTTGGCCAGCGCAGAATCGGGCGCAGCATTGACAGCACTAGTAGGGAAAGCAACATGAGTATAATTCAATGATGGGTCAAGTCCATCTTAGATGAGAGACTCAAAGGTACATTGAATCATCCACTGCATGATGCCACTCACCCAGCTGCCACAGGAAATGACTTCTTCCAGCTGTAAAGAGCAGTCTTTCCGCAACCGAGCTCCTCCACCGCCTCGTCAATCTTGCGCTTCTTTGTCTTAGCATTGAAGAACGCGTAATGGACCGCGATTATCTTGTTGGTGTCCGTATACGCGACGCCGTCCTTGCGGATCTTCAGAGATCGTCCGCCGACGCCTTTGGAGTTAGAATCGGGCTCCTTGAAGGAGCTAGACGCGGCTGCTGCCTCCGCAGTACTGCTACTGGAATCTACCGCCATCTTTGAGGTGCGGGAGCGAGAAATGAACGCCTGAAAGAAGAGGGAGATGAGTGTGGAATTGCGACGAGATCGAGGAACGCGCTTTGGTTTCGGAGAACTTTCTCTCCTGCTCCCTCAAACCGCGCTCAACCAAGGGAAACCACCCGTAACCACTCTTCCAAATTTCAGTGAGTTCTTCAGAAACAGGTGGGGTTTATGGAGCGGTTTTCAATACGGCCGTAAGAAATTCCTCGGTTGAATCAAGACAGGTTCCCGAAAGTTCAAAGAAACAGCATCCCAAAACCCCACAAACCGACGGCTACCATGGACCGCGTTTCCAGTGAGAATATCAGCTCCATTCGACACATTCAAAGGAAGGATGAACGATGAAGACTGAGATCTTTTTTCCAGATGCCCGGACTTATGGGTGAATGGGTGGTCTGGGTGTATGAGCGGGGCGGAGCAGCCCGGAGACAGGTTTCGGAAAGAGTAGGGAACACACTTAAATCCAAATACATTTCGCAGACGTTCGTGGGTTAATTGTCTATTACTAGTTACTCATTCGAAAGTCTATCTAACCCGCCGCCATATTTCGACCCATGCCCGCGGATGGCCGATCCCTTCGCACCCCCGCCAGTCCCTCATCAAGTGTCAAGCATCAAGTATCAAGCATTCGTCCGCCATGCTTCCACCCCTCTGGTACCCGATGAAGGCTCAAGCATAGCGTTTCCGGCTCGCTATTATCCACCCCTGCATACACAAGCTTCCGCAAGCCGAGATAGGTCTCCCACGCCCCACGTCTCCCAGGGTATCCCCTTCACCAAAATTCCCTCACATCTTAGGTCGCTTTGTGCCTGCCATGCTTCGTCCCCTGCCCGGCTCGCTTCCACTCCTGCGCACACACACTGCGCCAACCGAGACAGATAGGATTCCTCGCCCGTCATCTCCCGGTGTTTCGACCCCTTCGCCAGCATTCCCTCACAGCTCCGGCCGTGTTTGCTCGCGATGCTTCGTCCCCTGCCCGGCTCCCTTCCACTCCTGCGCACACAGGCTTGTTTAAGACCATTCACTGCCGTCCGCCCTTCATCGCCCTATGGTTCTGCTTCCACTCCTGGCAGACACAGCAATGCCCTCGCCGGCGTACGGATGCACGGGACCACGGCTCAGGCATCGCATCTTCGGCTCGCCTGGCACCTCTAGCACTGTAAGTACTGCTTCTACCCCTGAGCATGCTCTGCAACACCAGACACTTCCTTTCTCACCCGTGATCTGTCATGCTTACACTCTCATGTGCACACGATCAAACAGGTTGAGCAAATCCTGAAGACAAGATCACGCATATATACGCCCCATGGTATAGGTAACGCATTTCTGCGCACTCTCTGTTCGACGAGCCGCTTCCCGAAAACCCGCGCCAAGACTCCCCTTCTTCTACTCCGGCGGCTCCTTCCTTGCCCACCTTGAGGTCGTCCTCCTCGTCCGAAGCACCGCCCTTGCCTACCTCAACGTCGTCCTCCTCATCCGACGCACCGCGACAAGACTCTCCGTCACGTCGTCCCCCTTCGGCTGGACCTTCCTCCTTGCCTACCTCAACGCCGTCTTCCTCATCCGACGCACCGCGACAAGTCTCTCCGTCCCGTCTTTCCTCTTCGGCTGGACTTTCCTCTCTTACGGCAGCGTCTTCGTCGCGGTCGTCTTCCTCGTCGCGACCGCCTCAGAAGCGATCGGTGGCAGCGTGGCGTAAGATTCTTGAGAATGTAAGTAACGAGAACCCCTCCTCCTCTCCTCGCCCGCACGACCCCTGTCGTCTGCGCGAGCCGCTCGCCCGCACGACCCTGACGCCTTGCGTGTCCCTTGTCGTCTGCGTGACCCCTTGTTTTTCGCCCCTCTGTCCTCTTACCGTTACTGACCAATTTCTTTCCATTTCTTTTCAATTTCTGATCACCAATCCGCAGCGACGCGCGCAGATTGAGTCTAGGATCGCACAGCTCGCCCAATCCAGTTCATAAGAAAAGGTATGTGTTCTCTATTGCTCCTACTTGCTCATACTTGCCCTCGTCCTCGTCCCTCCCGGCATGAATCTTCTGCAGGCCATGCTGAGAGACGTTTTCTACGCAAGCCACTGGACGCGCTTCTCTTCACATTTCAGACATGCCGAAGAAAGGTGTTAGGTTATTAGGTGAGACGATTCCTGACGAGTTTGCCGAATGGGCGATCAAAGCCGTGCTCAGCTTACCCAACGTACAGGAGCTCGCAACTCTTTGCTCAAAATAAGGAGGAGGGGAGTATCTCATTGATACGTCTGTTTCTTCCATGCTCTGAATTACTGACCAATAACTCGTTCTATTGCTCAGGAGGACCTCGAGTTTTGCTCGCTGTGGCCGCCGCGCAGATTCGTTCAGTCGCGCCTTTCGTATCAGGCGGCTCGAGCGTCGCAAGAGAGCATTGAGATTTGAGGAGCAGTCCTACGAGAAATCTCATGCGGATCTCGCCCCAAGCGACGATGTCGAAGATGACGAACCAATGGTTGCGAGCGAGGGATTGTAGTAACGTGAACGGAAGGTGGTGAAGAGGAAGGCAGCGGCCAAGTTTACGAGATGACGGGGTGGAAGAGGCAGATGTTTTCAAGCGCATCACATTTAAGGATTAAGGAAGTGCTTTCCAAAGAGATTTTGGAATCTCTGCCTTCGTTGATCTGGCCCTTCTCGATCGGTGTCACAACAGAACAGCATACGAAATGGCTCCGTTCGAGCTTCGAGCACCCGCTGCAAATCATCGAAGCAGTACGAGACGATCTGCACCAGAAAACGGAGGACAATAACGTAACATGGATACCACAATGAACAATCACGAGGAACTGCTACCAAAAGCAGCCAGGCTGGCACCACCCGCCACCCGGTAAGGACACCACTCCCACTCGAATTTGGGATCAACTGATTTACGGACCCAAAGCTGCCGACGAATGTGGACGGGTTCAGTCAAAGGATCTTCCCGTAGAGGGAGAGCTACTGTGTCCGGTTATGGTGGCCATAGGCGTCTGTTTCAGCCACCTCAGCCTCCACTCAAGCTCAAACATCAATGATCCAAAACTGTGTTTCACGATGGCACTTATGGGCAGGCTGGAGTTTGCAGGTTTGCTAATTGCTTATACGTGGTCTGAGCAGATCTTCAGCACAGCCATGAACTTCTATGCCCTGGACCGACGCGGAGGTGTCTGGGTTGTTTGCAGAATCGCATCGCGGACGGTTCGCCGACAAGCATCTCCAGGAGCTTAAAGATGCCGTTCACGTCTTCAGCGTCTTGCGGTCGCCGAGAAGCACGCTGACACTCGATGGCGACGCGATGGACGGACACGGCTGGTGCTCTTTGGCCTTTGCACCACAAGCACCACAATTGTCCTTTACTGATGAAACGAGCCTCAAACAAGACGGAGCAAGGACTCTCAAGCTCTGCGCAATCCTGGTCAATACTCAATCCTTTCCGAGTTCTCGACTCCATCATCACTGGCCATTTCCAAAAGAATGTCCATCCTTTCGAAACGGACGGTCGGCCGATCGTTGCGGAGGGCATGTCCGAATCCACATTCAAAGAGCTCATGCGTACAAATCTCCCCCTGATCGGAGTCGACTCTAAGCCCCGTGACTATCGGCCTGTGAGTAGGAGGTCTATTGCGAACAGGCTTGAAATATTATTTGTTTGTGACTTACGAGATATCGGCTAGTTGATTGCTGTTTCAGAGAAGAGAAAATGATGAAAAGAGTGTGTTAGCCGTTGCATGCTCGTCTGCACATGTTCGTGGTCTCTTTTACAGTTTTACCCGGTGAACTACCAATAGCCCATACGGTTCCCTCGCGGAGCTACTGTGCAGTCTGCTTATTACTCGCAGCTTACGCCCGAAGCCCGATGGCCACGCTTAGAGGCGTAGGTCACAACGAGGTATACGGTATACCGTATACTTAGCCATTTAGTTAGCAGCCAGTAGGTAGCGCCGTAATGGGCTCCTCCCCGGGGCAGTACAAAAATTGTCGAAAATGGTGTTAGCAGAACGGTTCAAAAATGCACCGAAACGGCGGTGTCTATGCGGAGCAAATTCGGAGCCGGCGGAGCCGCGGAGTAGCCAAATTTAGGCCGATCTGACGGCCTTACTTCGTACTTTACAAAATTTGAACTGATTTCAGCGCGGAGTACTCCGACGAAATTTCTCATTTTATGAAAAAAAAGCGGAGTTTTTCGTTGATCACTTGATACTTGATCTTGAGCCAAAAAAAAAAAAACTGTCCCCCACACATTTGGGCAGTACGCCGGGGAGGATAAAGCGGAGCAATTCGTGAAAAATTGGGAAATAGAACTGCTCCGTAAGCCAGCCTTGGTCTTCTTTTGTCGGCCGAGTGATCGAGCAGGCAATTGGACGGAAATCTCTGAACCTGGGGGGCGAGCACATGGATATTTAGCTCTATTCCGCTACCAGTGCAGAGCTCTCGGCCCGCGCGAGCTGGCGATTGGCGATTTTGAGTTCATCGGTGAGCTTGATGTTGTCGGATCCAAGCTTTGCGGCCTCATTGACGGCGTTGGCGGCCTGGGTGTTCGCCTCGGAAAACAATGTTTCGGTTTTCTGGAGCTCAGGTTTTCGCTCCACCAGCAGCGTATCCTTGCGGCCGATGTCATTCGCCACGGCCTCGACCTTCACCCGCTCTGATACGGCCTGAGCATTAGCTTCGAGCAGCTGCTGTCGTACGGTATTCAGCTGCTCCTGGCTCTAGGTCGGTGTACGCTCTGGCGGTGCAAGATTTCGATGTTCTTACCGGTTGATTATGGTCAGTGAAAAGGAACACACCGGTCCAATCCTTGGCACTTGGCTCGCTACTCGTCCCGGCTTGACTCGGGGCCGAAGATAGTTGTGCTGACTGCGTGTTGCTCCGGCGTCGGAGCTGTTGAGCAGTTCGCTCCCGCTGCTAATACGATGAGCGATGCGGAAAGTGGTTGAAGGCCAGGCCGTCAAGGGCGACAGCTGGATTGAGACAGTGACAACTGACATGAAATGATTCATGAGAACGGGAGTCAAGGGAAAGAGGGGAATTCAGCGCCTGGTTGGGTGGGATGAAAGTTGGAAGAGTAAAAGAGGGAAGCTTGAATAGTTAGGGGTTGCCGCCGGAGAGTCGTTATATATGCTTTATAGTACTAATAAGCGATTGAAGATTACAACCA
>RDSH01000102.1:0-76277 GCA_009428295.1 Tilletia walkeri
TCGGGGGAAGGGCAAAAGTGATCAGTGATCGAGGTGATCGCTCAATAGAGTGATCGACTTTTCGAGGTACGACTGTATTCCCTTCACCTGAAGCTTTCCTTCGTCTCTGCTTCTGTTCATACCAGATGCGCAGCCTTCGCCATGCAACGGAGCTCGCAAGCCGGGCCTCTCACCGTCTCGCCTCCAAATGTCGCCGCCGCACGCACGGGCAACGAGACGAGGACCTCGCGACCCCTTCGTTCAAGTTCGCACGGACGACCCCGGCCTTAACACGGGAAGAATGAATACCGTGTCGGTACCGACTGGGACCGGACAAAAACGCCACAACCTTCGTCCCCTCCCGCAAACGCCCCACCAACCCAAAGCCCCGAAGCGCCTTGCGTCCTGGAGCCTTCTACGTCTGCTATGCTACACTTCCTTCCTTCCTTCCTTCCTTCCTTCCTTCCTTCTACGTCCGCTATGTGAAAGCGCGGATGCGCAGGAGGAGACCTGCGCTGTGTCTCCATTCCTTGGTGGCTTTTTCCGCTTCCACGGACGACGATCGCCACACGCCCCGTCGTGCATGCTCAGAGCTATCTGTTCGCGTCCCCTGTCCGTGAATAGGGCTATTTACAACGTGGGTAGGACGTAGGTACACCTCTACTGCATACAAGATTCTGCGAGGAAGGGAGAGAGATACGTATAAAGGCTGACCATCTCGTTTGCAGTACTCATACGCTTTCTCCGTTCCTCCACTCACCTTTTGCCATTTTGCCCATCCCATATCTCTTGTCCCCATCCACGATCATCTCTCCCTCCCCTCGCCTTCACATCTAGTTATGCCCTTCAAGCTTCTGTTCAGCCTTTTCGCGCTGGCAGGTGCTGCCAGCGCCGTCACCACAGGTCCATACGGAATAGGAAGCGGCCACTATTCTAACAGCTTCGAGGATGACGGCACCTTCAGCTTCAGCCAAGGTCAAAGCACTGCTGTCGTCTACCAGACGATTGCCTGCAACGTCGCGGGATCGGGCCTCAGCCTCAATAATGCTCCATTCCAGTTCCAGGCAACTTCTTACCTGCCCACTCGCGCAAATGACAGCAGCGCCCTCATCTTCGGCGGGACTTCGATCCGCATTGGAGTCCCTTCGAGCGTCACCGACTATTTCTCCAAGGCAGGGGCCTCTTCCCTCACTTTGAACAACGACACGGTTTTGAGCATTCAATATATCGGCTACAACAACAGCGAAACTCTCAAGTCACGCCAAAACACCACGTCGACTGTGCAACTTACCGGGGCCTCCTACACGAATGTTTCCCTCGGGTTCTTCGACATCGGTCCACTTTCCGCCTCAAAGAGCGCCGGTCTACTGACGAGGATTCCCAGCCGCCGCCTCATCTACAAGCGTGACCAGCTCACATTCTCGCTCTCGGCTGCAGGAAAGACGGCAAATGTGACCTGCCCCGCTGGAGCATACCCGCAAACCTTCGGTGCCCTCAATGTGGCAAACCTACCGCTGCGACCAAACCCCAACATCACAGCCGTTATTTCTTTCGTTAGAACGGGTACTATGAACCCTGGTAGTCCGCCGCTCAATTCAACATCCGTTGTGAGCGACTACAGGCCGGGTGAGTCCGTGAAATTCGGGGAAGACCAGCTTGTGGCGTGTGGCTGACCTAGAAGCTTTTGCTGTAAATCTCCAGTCTGCACCTTCACGGGAATAGGAAAGCAGACCATCGAAATCTCTTTGGGTGGATACAAGTTGAACACGCCCATCAGTACCTCGACTCCGGCTGTGTTCAGCCTAGGCCAGAGCAACTTCTGGATCTCCCAGGGTCTGATCTCCTTCTTCCAGACCAAGTACCCCTCGACAAACAAGGTCAGCCTCGCCCTCAGTGCCTTCAACGTTTCGATCTCAAATGCGACGCCTTCGATCAAGAACCTTCTCCCGTCCGGCGGCTATCCTGCCTCTGCCGCAAGTGGAAATGGAAGCGCCATTACATTCCCATCCGCTGCTCCTTCGACCACCTACCCGAGTGCTACTTTCACGCCGCTCGCCTCGAGCATTGGCAAGGGCCAGTTTGCCATCCTCTCGTTCGACAATCTTGCCGGCTCCTTCAAGCTGTTGAACTCCGACTCAGCCGCCATCACCACTGTGTCATTTTCTTGCAGCGAGGGTGCTGGAAAGTGAGTACTTTCATCTCATTAAGGGAAAGAGATCCCGTAGTCTCTGCTGCTTCTAAGTGCTGACCCTTCCTTCGACCCCGTCCACAGCTTCCCAGCCATTGTTCCCTTCAGCATCGCTTGATCGCTTGAAGAGGAAACTTCTGTACTCATGGTTCAGCTGTTACCTCCAGTCGCTGCAAGGAACCGCACGAAATTCGGAACTCCTGCAATACTTTATTTCCGTCAGCTTGGATTCCATTGATCTGATGTATAGAGACACGATTCCGATATTGAAGCAAACGGGATAGGGGAGTCCCCTCGTGTTTCCTTTCTCAAAAGCCAAGAGTGTCCTCCTACCTCCTGCTTGCCCAGATATGCTCTCAGTTCGCGAGATTGACTGAACATCAGTCCCAACGCCAGCTACAGTACTTGACGCGCCAGAGATGGAGCCAGAACGTGTCTCCGCTAGTGTTGGAGCTTTGAATGTCTTGTAACAACAGCCTAGGACTGGCGGACCGCGGTACGGGTCTCCAAACCCTGACCTTCACTCAATAAAAGCGCCCTAAGCACCTGTTCTTTCGTTCTTGAAGCGATGGTATGCGCGTAAAAGATGGCAATGGTGAGCGGTGAGCGGTGAGCGAAGGGAGCGAGGTGGACTGCAACCCGTTCAGCCGTTCAGCCCGAGCCGTTCCACAAGGATTTTCCCACGCTCAAAGACATTCAACCGCCGCCCCAGAACCGATGGCGGGCGCGCAAACGATGTTTGAGTTCGCGGGCGGTCTCTGTTGAAACTACTCTCAGCTGTCGTTCTCCTGTAACGAGGGCGCTGGAAAATGAGTACCTTCAATTCTTCAGATACTGGCACAGGCGATGGTGACTTTGGAGTACTGATCCTTGTTCTTTCCCATAAATGTTCAGCTTCCCTGCGATCATTCCGTTCCAGATTGCTTGAGGGCCCGCGTGTTAAATGACACACCTGTTAACACAAAAGGGACAGCGTCGAGCTGCGTCGCTCAACCAGAGTGCGTGGAGGCGTTCTGCCAGCCTTCGATCACGTCGCAACTAAGGCAGGCAGTCCGCAAACTCACGTCTAATTGCACCCACCATTCATGAATGAAGCACATACACCATCGCAGCCCAGCTCGAAGCGACCTTACAACCCGCCATATAGCCATGAGCGCAAGGTCTAGAGCAAGCGCTCACTGCCTCGTCGTTGGGTAGGACCCCAGAATGACCCATTGTCCGGCGACTGTACCTGCTTTGGGGCGTGATAGACGGGACTGCCAGACCTTTGCAGTGACCAGGCGGTCGCCTCGGCACTTCGTCGCTTGTGGTGCCGTAGTACTTAGTAGCGGAGAGCGAGCAAAGTAGCGAACAGCCTGCTGCCAGCATCACCGCATCACCCACCTAGGTGATGCGGCAGCATGCGAGAGCGCCGAGCGATCATATGTAGCTGACACTGATTAGATGGTGGGGAAACTGCGAAAGAACGGTGGTGGGAAAGGGAAGAGGGCATCAATAATCAATAATCAACGAACAGCACGGCAATAACGAGTAACGATCGATGATCTCCATTGGACACAATTTACCACAGAAGCCAGGAAGGCGAGCAGGCGCGAAGAAGCAGTAGTAGTAGTGTAGGCACTACTGTGCGCTGGGAGCCCTGAGTGCCCGACCCTGCCAGCACGTACACATAAGCATGCGAGACGGGAACTGATGGTCGCGCTAGTTGCAATTTCGAGGCTTGGGTGCTAGGGTGCTTACTTTACATATTATGGCTTGATGCTTGCAGCGTGTGGCTTGCGGTTGGGAGGCCATATGCGGGAAGTCGAGCGTGAAGCCGTGAAGTATAGCGGGAGGGTGAAGTTATGTGCAGGCGGCCGAGCGGATGAGTGCTGAGAAAAAAACCTCGTTCTCAGCGCTTAACACCGAGCGTGTATAGCGGGTATGTTGCGCATTTCCATGAAACCCACTCTACTGTATTGCGGCGCTGGTGTGTGGCGTGTGGCTGCATTAAACCTGCAGAGGCTGAATACATTATCTAATAGCGATCAAATGAGTATGTACTGTCACCGGTCACCGGTCACCTAAGTATGGTACCACAGTACGATTCGGCTCTTCGGCCTGTGAGAAAGTGAGATGCGACTCCCTGTCCCATGTCCCACCACATTAGTCATACCACCTGTCGCATTTTCCCACCATTCAATGAGTGTCAGCTACGTAGCGTGAAAGCTGCCGCGTTGCTCGCTCTTGACTCGCTCCTCGCCCACCATCGCACCATCAGCGCATCAGCTACAACGCGACGAGGCCTGGCTGCTTCTGGGAATCCCGCCTGTCACGCCCCAGATCAGAAATAGTCGCCGGACAATCGTTCATTCTGGGGTCCTACCCAGCGCACCCAGCGACGAGGCAGTGATCAGTGAACGCTCGTCCTGGACCTTGCGCTCATGGCTATAAACCGCGAGCAATGCTGAAGAATCCTTCCCTCTCTTTTACAGCCTTTCCCTCACCGCCCCTTCCTCTTCCCTCACCCTCTCTTTTCCTGTCTTCCCCCCGCCGCATCAACCCCACCTTCTCACACCCCTGTCTTCACATATTATGCACCTCAAGCTTCTGCTCAGCTTCGGAGCCTTGGCAGCGGCTGTCACGGCTGTCACGGCTGTCACGACGGGACCATACAACATCGGAAGCGGTCACTACAACAACGCCACTAACGACGGTAGCTTCTACTTCATCCAAGGCCAGGCCAAAACCGTCGTCAACACCAGCATCGTGTGTTCCGCCTCCGGTTCCGGACTCGGACTCACCAGTGCAACGTTCCAGCTACAACTCGCTTCCTTCGTTCCCAATCGTGCTAACGATACCAGCCAATACGTTGGTGGCCTGAGCAGCATTAAGATCGGTGTGCCTTCCAGTGTGACCTCCTACTTCTCCAAGGCAGGGGCCACGTCAATCGCTGCACAGAATGGTACTGTGCTGGGAATCAAGTACATCGGATATCGTGACAGTCCCATCTACAATGCGACCGGATTCCGAGGATCAACAGCAGCGCAGCTGTCTGGAGCGCCATACACAATCCTTTCCTTAGGCCAAGACGAAACGTCTTCAAAGGTCGATACAACGACGGGCTTGTTGACTTTAGTCCCCAGCCGTCGCATTGTGTTCAAGCGGGATCGACTTGCGTTCTCACTCTCGGGTGCGAACAAGACAGTAAACTTCATTTGCCCTGCTGGAGTGCGCTCGGAGGAGATTGGGGCTGCAAACATCGCCAATCTTCCCGCGTGGCCCGGCCATACAGCGGTCCTTTCTGTCCCATTGTCCGATAACTACACTCCCGGTACTCCGCCCTTGAACTCTACCTCTGTTGTGAGCCTGTACCGGCCCCGTAAGTGCATTCGAGGCAAAAAAATTAACGTTACGAGCGACGTTTTACTGACGGCGTTTCCTTTTACTTGCAGGCTGCTCTTTCGTCGGCATTGGCAAGCAGCCGTTCGAAATCACTCTCGGCGGATTCAAGTCGAACAAGCTCATCAGTATCTCGACTCCGGCTGTGTTCAGCCTGGGCCAGAGCAACTTTTGGATCTCCCCGGACCTGATATCCTTCTTCCAGACCAAGTATCCCTCCACAAGCACCGTCAGCCTCGCCCTCAGCGCCTTCAACGTTTCGATCTCAAACGCGACGCCTTCGATCAAGAACCTTCTCCCTTCGGGAGGCTACGCTGCCTCTGCTGCACTCGGAGCTGGTAGCTTCGCAACATTCCCATCCGCTGCTCCTTCGACCACTTACCCGAGCGCTACGTTCACGCCGCTCGCCTCGAGCATTGGCAAGGGTCAGTCTGCCGTCCTCTCTTTCGACAACGTTGCCGGCTCTGTCAAGCTGCTCAACTCCAACTCGGCCGCCATCGCCACAGTGTCATTCTCCTGCAGCGAGGGAGCTGGAAAGTGAGTACCTTTCCAATTCTTCAGAGACTGACACAAGTCAATGTGAATTTTGGGATATTGATCCTTGTTCCGTCCATAACTCTTCAGCTTCCCTGCGGTCATACCATTCCAGATTGCTTGAGGACCCTAGTGGTGAATGGCATGGCATACCTATCAAAACTCACACCAGAGTGCGTATGAATCGAGACGTCCTGCCAGCCTTCAATCACGTCGCAACCAAGGCGATGTACCCATCCGAGACCGCAGACCCACGTCTCGTTACCTCCACCATTCATCAATGAAGCACATACACCATTACAGCCCAGCTTGGAGCGACCTGGTACCCCGCCATTGTCTTACTTTTTATGTATATACCTTGCGTTTGGCATGTGTCAATGTAAAGAAATTCAGAGGCAGCACTAGGTGATGAATGACATGAACAGGATCAAGTCTCTGAGCTTTCCTCCGATTCATTTTGTCTCTGTCCACACCGTTACATACTGACAGAGCTTGGACGTCAATCGCGTTTTATCATCCATCTTTCAACTCTTGTCTTACCTTCGACACCAGACTGTGCTGACATCAGTGGTGCTCAGGCCGCCGCGTTGTGAAGACTCGTTGGAAGACAGTCGGTATTGAGTGCATTGCTCTTCAGATCACGGCCAAGGCCGGTACTAATGGCACAGCGGGAGACAACAAGCAGCGTACGAGGTCTATATCGAACTTTCGCTCCAGGACCAAAACATGGGAGCGGTCATCATTTTCCATGTTGCAACGCCCAGAAGTGCAGATAAAGGCCCGCCAGGCGCTCGTCAATAGTCTGAGCCGAAAGAAGCTGCTCCTGGCTCAGACGAATTGCCTCCTTGACTTGAAGTGAAGGCATGGGGGACTTTGTCGTGGCCTGCTGAACGCGAGCCTGAAATCGGGAGAGCAGCTTAAGCGCTGGGACTCGAGCCGAAGCCTTTTCGATGTCACCCTTCTCTTCGGCGTGCTTCTGGGCGTCCAACAGACGCATGAACCATTCTTGCGTGGGCATGACCCGAACCGAAGTCGACATGTGAGCCTGGAAGGCTTTGACGATGGAAATCCAGGGGGTCTTGTTCGGATTTGCGAGGTTGACGACGTTCGTCCTAGACGCTGATGTCGCGCTGATGACGTCTCGCTCGACAGCAGCTGCAACCAGAACCCTCATTGCGTCGTTCATGATCACCCAGTCGACGGTACCCATATCGTCCGGTAAAGCTTCAAGCGCGGCTGCTGAGCGAAAGACGCTGGGAGCCCATTCCGATTCGTTCCAAGCGCCAGATCGGAAGTCACCGGTAACTGCACAGTAATGAGAGGATCTCACTGTCAGCTGATAGGCGCTGTCTGCCGATGTTCATGGAGCATGACTCACCTTGACCGCAGCGAATCGAGACTGCCTCCACCCCGGCCTCTTTGACCGAAAGTGCAATGATCTTCTCGACGACGGCCTTGCTTCTCTGCAAAGACGTAAAGAATGAGGGCGTTGGTGAGCAAGAAAGTGAGACTTGCTCGCACGTATCAAGATCGACTCACTCCATAGCCCAACGTAGCCCACTCCAGAGGGGCATCATCATCCTCGTCGACTAGCCGAGGCACTGAGCCTTGCGAGGGTGCTCCCATGACAGTGGCAACCGAGCTGGCGAATACAAGTCTGGCGCCGGTACGCTGGCAGTGTTCGAGCAGGCGAACGGTGCCTTCAATTTCCGGCACGTAGTCCTGAAGAGACAGATTGAAGTTTACGGACCAGGCTGAATGGATGATTGCGGTCACATCCTGCAGGATCCAGAAATTGATGCGAAATCAGCTTCTATCATCACCACAACAGGCAGAACCGGTTTTAACATACCTCAGGAATTTTGAGGTGCTGTTCAGAAGGGCTTCCATGTAGGTATCGGACTTTGGAAGAGTGCGCGGGCGAAGGATCCAGGTTCTTGCTGGAGAAAGCAGCGATTTGACGTGCTTGGAGGGCAGACTGGTCGGAGCTCGCTGAGCGTATCACGCAAATGATCTCATGAACATTCGCGTTGTCAACTAGCTGTTCCAGAAGGCAGGTACCGAAGGCACCAGTACTTCCTGTGAGCAAGACTTTGAGCTTCTTAGTCGAACGGCCGCTGTCAGCCGAGGTTTCCTCGATGTCTCCGTCCTTCCAAGCCTTGTCGTTGCGCTGATGCTTTGGCTTCAGCCTGTCGCTGTACTTCTTGATGAGGGAGCGCATCAGCTCCACGTTCGATTCTTCGGCACCTGGAGTTGTGCCCTTGATCAGCGCATGAAGAGCTTTCTATAAGAGTGAAGGAAATTAGTACATCTTTTCTAATCGGGAGCGCATACGGTTGATACTCACAGCCAAGGTAGCAGGGGTGGAGAACTCGTACGCAATCTGAGGCGATACATCGCCTGGTGTGAAGGAAGCGAGTTCGGGAAATTTGCCGGACTCTGCGGCCACGCGCAAAGAGGCCACGATGGATGTTCGGGTCATCGTCGCCCGAAGTGAATCCTGGCCAAGCTCGAGTGTGAGTGAAGTGTCGTGCTTGATGTCTTCTTCGGCGCCATAAATTTTGGTCAAGATTTCCAGGACCATTTTGAGGAGTGATTCTTGATCGAGCGATTCGAGCTGAACGAGGGAGCCGCTTCCCGCAGCGGCAGAGGCATACAGTCTGTCGATCTCTCCCTCGTACATCCTCAGAGCAAGCTGACGCTTAGGTGTGCCCTTGTCCGTGCGAGGGATTGCCTTGTCGGGAGAGGTGAACAAGATCATGTTCTGGAAAAGCTTGGCGAAATCGGGAAGCTTTGCATTGACTCTCTCGATGCAAGGCCACAGCTTGTTGCGCATGGTGTCGAGTTCGTGGCCGCCGTCGCCTTCGATCAGGACCCCGATCTGCGGCCGACCTGTACCGAAAATGAGCGCCGCCTTCACCCACGGATCTGCTTCCAGAGCTTCCTCGAGTAGTTTCACTGGCGCATTTTCTCCGTTCGCCAACACGACCTAAGAAGGATAAGTCGAGGTCAGTATACTGTTCTGATCAAGGAGACACTGTTCCACTCACCACTGCACTTTTTCGACCCCAGATGCGGAACCAGTCCGGATAGTCTGAGTGGCGCTCTACTAGGTCGCCAGTCGCACGCCCGCCTGGAATGTTTCGCACCGAGCAAGGAATACCGTCTTCAAACACCACGAGCTCGTAAAGTTCGGGAATACCGTCGCTTGCCTTTGCGTAGGGCTCGAACTCTACTCTGTGCAAGTTTATGCTTGTTATCCAGTCTCTGTCTAGTTGGGCACCCTTGGGCCAACGTTGTGGATTTCCGTTCGCGACACCCCAGACCTCGCTGGAGCCATACGAACTGAAGTAGTTGACCTCAGCATCGTCGAACGCGCGTTGGGCCCGTTTCGAAAGGCTAGCGCCCCCAAACGTGATCCACTTGAGATGCTTGAGGCTCTCAATTCCCCCCGGCGCATCCACCAAGCTCTCGAGAAGCTGGGGAACTATACTTGCGTAGTTACAGTGTGACTTGCTGATCAGCGCCGCGAGATGCGATGCGGAGGGCGGTGGACCGAATGGTGCGGACGTAACGGTATGCTGCGCAAGCGCGCAATGGACCGGACCGCGGATGTGAAGCATGAGCTAGGAAGGCAAGAGCTGTCTCAGCGATGCAACAAATTGGTTGGAATTCTGAAAGGGGCGTCTTCAGACTCACATGGAACAGTGGAGCAAGACTGAGATGCGTGAGGCCTGGAGGAAGTCCCGCTGCCATGGTCCGGGAGCATTGCACGAGTATCTCGTGCGTGTATGGGCAAATGGTCGGCATGTCGCCTGAGGATCCGGACGTATGAATGTAGAAGCACGGCTGAGTCCATTCGAACTCGTCATCAAGCTCGTACGGAAAGACACCACAAGTCATCTTACGCTCGTCCAGCTCTTTTTGAGAGGGAATCGGCAGCAGTTCGGGAGCCAGACCAACGTTGCGCTTAGCAAGTTCATCTCCAACGGATTGGGCTATGGCTTGATACGCTGGTGCGTAGGCGATCCGTGTCGTTCGCTGATGGACAAGCATGTCGACGAGGACGCTGACAGTGTTCCGAGGCGAGAGAAGGAGAACCTGCATGACATGTATAGAGCACAAAATGAGAACAGATGCTCCATGCTCAACGCACTAACATCGTCACTCACCGAGTTTCCCCGCTTGATCAAAGAGTTCAATGCGACCATCGAATCCAACTCGGTAGTCAGGAGCGCAGCGACCTTGATCGGCTCCATCGTTCGCTGTTCGTCCTTGCCGCGCTTTGGCCAGCCTCGGTCTCCGAAAAGGAAAGCACCGGCGTCGGTAAGCTCTTCGAGCTCTTTCCATGTCGTCTCGCGCCACTTCAGTATCTCCGACGTTTGGACTTGGTCCCAGCTGAACAACGGGTCGCGACGGGCAAGGTCATTTGGACGCTCCTGGGCAGCCTGATTCAGCAGGCTCGGGACGGAAATTGGCTTGCTCGAGGTCGTCATCTTGGAGGGAGCTGTATGTCTCTTGAAGTATGCTCGGTATTAATGGTAGTTATGCTTCTCACACAAGCAATGAGGCTTGAGGCGGCTTGAGGTATATATACCCTTGCTGGCCCATGACATATGACATGGTGCAGGGAAAAAGGTTCCTGTGTTGAGGTATTGGGGGCTGAGGCGGGCGTGGGTCCGAGATAGAGTCAGTTGGAGGTGACAGACGATGAAATATGAAATCAGAAAGAGCAACTCACCTGTAACATCGGCGGCTCGTGCCACCCGTGACAAGATAGTGGCCGACGGCGGGGCCCACGGCTCGCAGTCTCCGGACTCAATGAGTTTTCGCACTTCCACGCCTTCCTCGGTTGCCTCAGAAGTCAGAGCGTCAGAGGTGGTTGGTGTTGGATCAGGATTATGCCCTGGTACTAAGTTGGTAGTCGTGGTTCAGAAAACTAACTGGTATAGCTATGTCCTAAGCAGGCGCGTAGCACCTACGATTCTCAATCAAGATGCCAACTCAGATCTTTCTTTGGGCCTATGTACTACTGTGACGAAGGTCCAATATCGACCGCAACTTTTGACATGAAGTGATGACAGAACGAATTGTGAGGCGAGCAAGCATCCCAAAATCCTAAGAGCGAGGAAGGCATCTTTATGCCAATAGGTCTTCAGAACCAGAACCGTTCGCTATAGAAAGCGGGGAGCGAGCACAGCGGAAGAGCAGAGAAGATCAACATGTCAGTCATAATTCAACGGAGGGCAATAACCATCGAGCGCCCGAAGAAGAATCATCTCACCTAGTCCATTCGCCTTCGCAGGCCTAACCTCAGCCTCACGCGCCAACGCCTCCTCCCATCCCTCCTCAAACGCCGCCGAGTCGAATTGAGGATCCGCAAGCCTCGACGCAATCGCACTCTGCTTCGACCGCTTCGTGCTCTCCAGATCCGCCTTCCACTGCCCGACGACCCTGGAAACAAGACTAGGTGCATATGTGCGCGCGAACAACGCCGCTTCGGGCGCCCGATCGGTGTCGAGCAGGAGTTGGACACACGACTCAGCATCGTCGAGTTGGAGCCAGGCTGCAAAGGCAATGTTGGTCGCTCCGCGTTCGACGGCTTGGGTGGCCACCCTATTCAGCAGACTTCGGTCGCCGGTCGAAGTGGCGATCAAAAGTAGTGCGTTGAGGTCCTTTGCCTTCTCAAAGCATTCCTGAGCTAAGGACAAGTTCCATCGCCCGATGGCCTTGTCGCCGATTGTGCGCCATCGCGGCTCAGAGCCAGTCTGCGGGCCGGTCTGGGCTATCTTGAGCGCGGTATCGAAGTCATCCAAAGACACAGCCAGGTCGAATTTGTGGTCGGGATCTTGTGTCACTTGCAGAGCAAGCTCCTTGTAATCTATGCATCGAAGTATGAAAGAGGTAGATGAGTCCTCACTGCCGTCGCACCACTCGAGCATACAGCAACAAAGGATGGACATACCTTGCGCCTCCAAGAATCGAGCAAGCTTGTTGCGTTGATCGAGCGGTACATTTTCCAACAAAGTCGCAGCCGCTTCCAAATCGCCCCGGAGAATCGCCGTTTGATACTCTACAACGGACAATGACAGAGTGAAGCTGTAAATGCCCATATCCTGGTCCGCCATGTAAATGCGACCATGTTGCGGCAGGTATCCGAGCAAGTACAGCTCTCGGTCGGAGTGGTAGACTGTGTTCGTCTGCTCGCCGATCAGATATTGAAGCCGGTTGGCGGCAGTTGTGTACATGAAGCATTCACCCGTCCATCGCGCTGTTCGGACACTACATGTTGGACGATCGAATGATGGAGTACGGTCAGCGCTCCCACCATCTTCGTCGGCCCTAGCACAGCTACTCACGTATCAGAAATCTCTGTCACCACTTCAAATGCGTCCTCAACCCCCTCGTCGTCGATCTCCTCGCCCGCCTCTAGAGCTGCGGGGTATGCGCCTGCGTTGAATGCCAAGATGTAGAAGGAGTCTTCACCTACAATGGCCGCCAGCTCGCCCGTTGTGGACCAGTAGATCTGCAGGGAAAGATAGATGAAGGGGCGTCAGGGGGTCGTTTCCTTTGAACTTGCCTCAGAATTACTTTGTACTCACGTTACGGGCCTCAACGTCGATGCGACGGACGAGCGCTCCAGACTCCCAGTCGTAGAAGCACACAAAGCCCGTACCAATGACACCGAGCAAGTTACCTCCCTTGACATCAACAATCTTGTATGCGATGGGAATGAGGTTGGGACGCTCTTTGAAGTTCTTGAAGACCTTGATCTTCGAATCGCTCTCCTTGACCGCGTATGTGTTGCTGTCACTCGCCCAGGCGAAGCCGAAACCGGGACCAAAGGCCTTGTTTCGCCAGACGAGAGCCGTGTATATGATGTACTCTCCGTCTCCAACCACGGCTACGAAGCGGCCGTTCGGCGAGTGCACCAAGTTAGTAGCATACACCTCCGTTCCGCCAATCTCCCGCACGCCGACATTGACACGCTGTCCGTCCACCGGCAGCTCGGTAGGCACAAGTCCACCAAGGTTGGTTCCCAAGACTTCTGCGTTCTTTGCCCAGACGAGCTTGCCGGAGTGGTCCATGCTGACGCTGGGCTCCTCCTTGCCGATCTTGATGACAACGGCACCTTCGTCGAAGCCGAGGGCGAGGTCATTGCCGGTCTTTTTGTAGGCAATGGACCAGGCGCGCTCGAGGCCGTAGTCAAGAGTGTTCTCGAGACGGTAGGTGTTGGAGTGCCAGAGCTTTATAGTACCGTCTTCGGAGCCGGAGATGATGAGGGGCAGGGAAGGGTGGAAGATAGCGTAGGAGACGTTAGAAGTGTGGCCCTCGAGAGTCTGAACGCATGACTTGGAGAGATAGTCCCAAATCTTGACGGTGCGGTCATCGCCAGTGGTGATGAGGTATGGCTTGTCGCTGCCATGGTAGTATTCTACGTAGTTCACACCCTTGTCATGAGCGTCAAGGGTGTAGTTTGCCTGTGAGGAGCCCAGACTCCAGACTTTGACGGTGCGGTCGAGACAGGAGGATGCGAAGGTGTTTGAATCTTTGGGATTGAAGGCGAGGTTCATGATGAAGTGGGTGTGTCCCTCGAATGTCTGTGAAAGAAGCGAGGAGGGATGAGCGCGTGGGTCTCGGGGGGAGCGGAACGTCCTGGACAGGGGAGGAGCAGCAGCGAACTTACTTGGACATGCCTCCAGTTCTTGTCCCAGTCCCAGAGCTTGATGGTCATGTCGTCGGAGCCGGTCAAGAGGAGGGATGCGGTGGGATGGACGGCCATGGAGCGGATGTAGTCCGGATGCGCCTCGAAGGCGGCGACCTTCTCGTGGGTGTTGTAGTTGAAGCAGCGGAGGAAGAAGTCATCGGATCCGGCGACGAACCAGTTGTTGCGTGCGATGAACTTGACGCATCGGACAGGTACCTCGGAGACGTCGAAGGTCTTTACGAGGGCGCCTGTTTCGTAGTTCCAGATGTTGACTTGGCCCGTGTAGAGACCGGCGATGATCCATGGTTCGGTCGGATGGAAATCGACGGCCTTGACGCGAGCACTGCGCGCATAGAGCTTGCGCGTGACGTCGAGAAGCATTGTTTTGCGTGGAGTCCTTGCGCGATGGAGGCTTGAGGTGAGGGGCTAAAGGGGGTAACGGCTGCGAGGAAGAGCGAGTGCGCAAGTTGCCTGTGCGCTGGAAGTTGGGAACGTCGAGCTGGAGCTGCAAGGTCGACTCTATGCATCACGTGGCTGTCCAGTTCCACGTGGATTCCTGGCCACCAATTTTGAGACCTAAATTTTGGAAATGATCTGAGACGCTGTGACCCGATCTTTGTCTCACTCACTCAGAGAATCTATCGGATAAACTCGTCCAACGCGGCCCGACTTGGCTGAGGCTCTTCCCACATGGTGGCAATCGAATGTTCCATGGGCCAGGCACGTCACCGCCATACAGCAGCGTCATGCAGCATTCCCCCGCCTCGCGCCTCTGTTCTTCTTTCCCCTGTGGCGCGTTTTCATGTTCCCAGACTCCGAACCAAATGATGATGCTGTCCGCAGCAGGCTGTTGCGCGTCATTATTGGCGCTGGCGAACACGTCTTGCCTTTGTCTTCCTCTGCGACGAAGGTTTCGATGAAGGCGATGATGCTGCCAACGTTGTCGCGATGCCTGTTTCTCCCCGATCGTCCATGACACAGGCGGACATCGACTCACCAAGCAACCTGGTTCGCCGCCTTTCCTTCTTCGATGCAGGGGATGGGTGGGGGCAGGAGGACCCTGACGTTGGGAATGGTCTTCACTTCTTCACTTCTTACACCGCCTCCAAGGAGACTGATGACACGTTTCCGCAGTCTCAACCAGCGGAAACAGAGACGGCCCGCCCCCTTTTGGCCAACGCTGGACGTGCAGGGTTGCGCGGGGAACCACAGTGACGAATCTGCCTCTCAGGGTTCAGTTTCTGAGTGAATCGGCTCGTCGATTGAGTTCTGAGGCTGACCTTCCTCCCTCCTTGCAAGCATCCCTATAAAGGCAGACATCTCCCGCTCACTCCCTTCTTTTTCCCCCTTCCTCCCTCCCCATACAAACGACTTTTCACTCCTTTGATCTCATCGCCATTATCCAGATACCAACGATGAGCTCTGAACGCCAACCTCTCCTCCCCCAACACGCCCAGGAACGCGCGCAACAAGCTTACAGCTCTGTTCAGCAGGCCGTCTCCAACCCAAGGGACACCGCGCAGCGCATCACACCCTCCAAGGACACCCAAAAGAAGCTCGCACACGTTGTCGCTGCTATCCAGGCAGGCAAGCTCCCCTCTCAATCTCAGCTCTCCGCCCTTCTTGAGAACATCAAGAACTCGCCCGTCCTCAAGGAAGGGACCTTCGAACGCACCTCGGCCCTTTCTGACCAGAGTGCACGCGTCGTCGGCGACATCAAGCGCGTCATCGAGCAGATCCAACGCATCGGTGACAGCAAAAACTCCGATGACAAGATCCAAGACTTCCTTTACAACACATCTCGCGCCTCTCTCGACGTAGATGTCGGCTCGCTCTCCAACCTCAAGCCTTCCAAGCGCCAAGCGCGCGAGGATGGCAACGCCCTCATCGAGTCTGTTCGCACGCTCGGCTACCTGATCGTCACCGACAAGAACATACACAACATCCTCTCCGACCTTATTCTCACAGCCCGCGATCTCTTCGCCGACGCCGCCACTGCCGTCGCCGACCAGGCTTCAGAGGCAGCAAAGAAGGCCAAGCCCTCAGAGGATGAGCGTCAGGCTCGTTCTGACCTTACCCGCAAGTACGCCACCGACGCCCGCGGCTCTGCCGACAAGGCCAAGAAGACGGCAGACAAGATCCGCAAGGACTACCGAGCCGGCGTCCACAAGCAGATGTTCCGCGACTATGCCGATAAGGCAAACAGCTGGATCGAGGAGAAGACTCCTGATGACCCCAAGGACGCGTTCATCGAGCGTCTCAAGCGCATCGTTACCAGCGTACAGAGCAACGATGAATACCACCAGGCTGTCACTACCATTGTGCAGCTCGTCAAGAAGTGGGGCTCCATCGCCGTGGAGAAGGCCGACCAGGCCACAGACGAGGTTGATGTTGAGGGTAACGAGCACCTCCACGCCGCTCTCGACAACCTCCGCGCCATCGTCGAGACTTTCGCCAATGGCAAGTCTCTCGACCCTCTCCTCGAGAGTGTCCGCAAGATAATCGACGACGTAAAGCAGGACGAGCGTCTCACCAACTACTGGAACGAGATCGACGCTTACGTCGAGCGCCTTCTCTTCGACGAAGGCTTTGTTACTTCGTCCAAGGCTGCACGGAAGGCCGACGATCTCTACGAGAAGGCACAGTGAGTGCTATGTCGGCGCGTTAAAAGACTTGTGAACATGAAAACTGATCACACTTCACTTTTACAGGAAGCTTCTCGAGAGCAACGCCGGTTGGAAGCGCGACGCCGAGGCACTCAACGAGCAGCTCGGCGAGTATCGCAACGCGCTCAGCTCCGATGCCGAGGCCACCGAGCTCCTTGACGCCCTTTCGGACCTCAACGAGGACATCTCTGAGCTCGTCAAGGACGGTGTCAGCATCTTCGCTCTTAAGGCTACCGGTGTCGTCGTCGACATCTTTGACGTTTGGCTCCCCCGCCTCGTCAGCCAGATCAAGTCAATCCCCTTGCCTCGCTGCGAGTACAAGAGCGCTGATATCGACTTCGTGTTGGACAACATCAGCTTTGAGTCAATCAGCGGCTCGTTCATTCCTGACCGTGTCAAGTTCACCAACCACAACGAGCTCGAGCTCATTCAAGGCTACGCTGCCTTTGCCAGCGCCGGTTCGTCCAAGGTCAACCTCACTATTGAGGGCGTTCGCATCAAGGCTAAGGACATCGCCTACTGGCTCCACAAGAAGACCGGCTTTGGATGGAACGACTGGGGCTTCGTCGACGTCGAGATTGGCGGACAGAAGGGCTGCACCATCACCGTCGAGCTTGAGACGGCCGAGGAGAAGGACAATGAGCACTTCTACAAGGTTCTCAACGTCGATGTCGACACTTCCAGCTTCACTGCTTCAGTGCACAACACCCACAAGCCCATTGCCAACACCCTCCTCTTCCCCTTCGCACGGCCGGCGCTCCGCAAGTTGCTCCAGCACACCCTTGAGGAGACAATCCGTGAACAGATCGCCGACATGGACGGCAAGCTGCACGACCTTCACCAGCGCAGCATCGCCCTTGCGCAATATGCCTACCAACAGGGTTCAGCACCCAGTCTGGGCGGCTATGCCAAGGGTCTCTTCAGCTCTTCCTTCCTCCCCTCAATCTCGAGCAAGGGCAGCGTCTCCGTCAACAAGCGTGGTATTGTCAAGAAGGGCAAGCGTGGGGAGTACCTCCTCGCCATTGGCGTTTCGGACCACCTGCTGCCCGGCGTCGGTGGGCCAACTGGCTTTTACCAGGAACAAGCGAAGAAGGCTGCCGAGGAGGCACAACGGTTCGGCTTGGCTGGTATCAGCATCAAGCAAGGGATCAGCGCCCAGGCCAAGGACGTCAAGCGCGAGGCCCGCCGTCTCGCTCGTGCCGAGTCTCGCGAGGAGACTTGGAGAAGCGACGCCTTCGATCTCCTGCTCTAATCTCATCGCTCCGTCATACAAAACATCGGGAATCCTGGGTCCAAGAACGCGCTCTCGCATAAACATGAAGGTCGAGCGTCGAATACCCGCAAAGGCTCCAATCCCTTTCGCACCTTTACTCTCCTTCTATTCCAAGCTTTCCCAACCAGAATCTTTCACTGTTTCACCACGCAGTTTCTTTTCCTTGTTGTATTGATCCTTCCTGCAATCAAAGTCTTTCATACCTGTTCATACTTAACGACTAACGAGGCCCTTGTTGCCCTGCACTTGCACATCAGCATCGCAAAATCCAAGCTGCCATAGCGCTATGTGAATGCGAGAGAGGTGGTTGAGATGCATTCAATGTTCAGTATCAATCTATACGTAAAAATCCTGATCACGACAATCCAGCAGCCTTCCGAACTTCGTCCGCAAATCCTTCTGCGCTCTTCTCCTCCCGCTCGACATTTTCCCCGACCTCCCACCGCTGAATGCTCTGCACTCCGACAGCCTCCCCGCCGAGTCCCCTTGCTGCACTCCAAGCGCGGAGAACGTCACCTACCGACTGAGACGCGCTGTCGGGATGTGCGGCCGCGGCAGAGAGAATCATGGCGAATGGCTGAGCATAAAGAGCGGTACTTGGTGGACCATCGAGAGAGACGATGTCCTCTGGACCGGGCAGAATCGAGCGTGTCTCCATACCAGCCACTTGACGCGCCAGAGATCGAGCCAGAGCGCGAGCGGCAATCTGGCTTTGAATAAGTTGCGAGGGTAGATCAGGGCTGGCAATGCGGGTCAGAACGAGGGAGGCGACTCGTCCACTTGTCAAGAGGTATCCCTGTGCCGTCGAGCTCGGTGATGGAGCTTGTTGCGCGCTGATCGAGGGCCCGCCGTGAGCATACGCGGAGACGAGATGAGCCACTTCGCTCCCTGCTGCTGAGCCTGTCTCGGAGCGACGAGGTGCAGATGGGGAAGGAATGTTGGGGGAGACGAGTGCAGAGGCGCGGGAGAGGGTGATCTTCTCGCCTAGACGGGCCACGGTATCGATGATGGCTGCTGAGACGGTCTTGATGCTCTCAGCAGGTTGAGCATCTGCAGAAGAGGAGAGGAGGGGAAACTGCAGGAGACCTTCGATCGGCAAGTCGACCAGAGTGGGTGTAGTCGAGTCCGATGATCCTGTTGGGGAAGAAGGGGAGAGTCCGGCCAAGACGGGAAACAAGGCGGCAGTGTGGGTAATGTCGCGCACGAGTTGAACGAAAACTTCATTCCGCCCCACAAAGTCCGTCTCGCAGTTGAGCTCCACAATCGCCGCTTGCGGCAATGGAGAGGCTCCCCCAGACTGAGTCGATGTACTAGAGGAAGGGATTAGACCATCGGCGAGGACGCATACGCCGACCAACCCCTCCGCAGCGGTCCGACCTGCGACCTTCTCACTCTTGCTTGCGCCAGACTTACGCCGATCTTCCTCGAGCCATTCTAGCGCAGCCTCGACATTGTCGGTATCAGGAGCCTCGGACGAGCGCGTCGCGAGGAGAGCTTCGCGAGCTTTGAGCATTGAGGTGCCTGGGATGGCTTGTCGGAGGGCTGCAATGGACTTGATGTCGGGCTTCTTGGGTGCATTTGCGCGGCTATGAGAGAGCGAGAAAGATCGTGGGTGCGTCGGCAGACATGAGGTCCTACGCTGTGAGCATGGTGTTGAGGCCGCGAGTGTGGTGATGCCGTAGTTGGAGCGTCTTGCGAGTAGCCTGCGGGCACACATTCCGCGAATGAACAGTCAGCGTCCAAACACAGATGCATAAGCAAATCAACTGCACGCGCGCCATTCGCACCCCTCACCTTACGCTCCCTGAAGCAAAAGTAGCGACTGACATCTTGACGAAGCTCGATTGAATGCTGCTGACTGTCATTGTCGCAACCCTCGAAGCCATCAGCCAAATTTGAGGTCGAGCAAGAACCCTCCGAACGCGAAGAAGTCGGAGTTTGAACTATCGAGAACTGCTGTAGAACGGCAGCAGAATGGTCTCAGAACATGCAGAACTTTTGGCTGTGACCATGATGTTGTTGTTGCGAAGCTGTTGTACGCACCCATCACCATCAGCGCGCTCTGGTAGACGACAGGCAGGCGAAAGAAAGAAACGCGACGCGACAGACAGCCCAAGTCCAGAGAACGCGCGCGCGTATACAGCTGATCCTATGGCCAACCTTTCCGGGTCTGTCCATACCAATGGCCGTGCCTCAGGCATCGGACCATCATCAGGAGGAACATCATCCGCCGTCGTCGGATCCAGCAACACGAACGGAGCGCTCTCATCAGGCGCGCAGTCATCCGATGCCACCAGTGATCCCTTCTTTCGTCAGCTCGACGGCGCGGCCTCAGTCGTGCGGCAATATCTGCAGGAGGATGTCTCTCATCCTGACCTATCCGAGCATCTCTGTGAGTACTTTGAGGAGGATAGAACCTGCTTCTGAGACCCGATCATACCTGTACAAACGCTGACACCCTTCGTTTTCGATGCGTGATCCGCAGCTGCTACCACGCCGGGACACTATCGCCTCGTATTGAATGAAATCAGCGCACCCGTCGAGCGCAAGCGTAACATCACCATTCCCGACGCGGTCTTGGAAGCCATCACTTGTGAGTCGTTCTCCGCGCCCCGAGCAAGATTCCACACTACGCAGCCGTGGCGGCTGATTCTGATCTTCTCCTCCTATCTGTGCTGCAAGCTTCCAACGCCTATGCTGGTCAGGGCCTCTTTCCTGAGATAGAGCGGGCCTGGATCACTATCGACAACAACCTTTTCTTGTGGGACTATCTGGATGGGTACGTCTCGCCTGTGTTCTCCCTCCTGTCGCTCTTTCTATCCCTTTCTGCTTCTCTGGACTGACGCATCACGCTCTCTTGACGCTGCACAGGAGAAACGATGCCATCGAGTATCACAGACATTCCGACATCATTCAATCCGTTGGCCTGGTGCGCGCCCGCAAAGATGTTCTCATCGATACTGTAAAGCACGTACTCGTCCTCTCCACGACATCGTCCGTTACCCTTCTCGGTCTTGCCCTCGAATCTCCCAAGCCTCCTTCCGGCCCTTCCGCTGGCGCCACTACCAGCCGTAAAGAGCTCAAGATATACGGTCTTGACATGGTCGTCCCAACTCAAGGTGTTACCATGGTCGATTTCTGCAGCACTGACTCCGGAAGGCTCTTCTGCCGAGGCCGAGAGGACGACTGTATCTACGAGATCTCCTACCAGGCGCAGGAATCATGGTTCAAGCAGAAATGCACCCTGACCAATCTCACAGCCCCAACACTCAGCAACCTCGTGCCCAGTTTCCTCCAGAGCAAGCAGCGAGGTAAGTCAAAGTAATTGGCTTCAGCTTTTTTTCTGCTCTTACTGACTAGATCTCTTAACTGTCTAATCTCAGAGGCTCTCACTACGGTCATCGTAGACCGCGAACGGAGCGTCTTGTATGCTCTCTACAAGCGCACCGAGATCGAGGTTTGGAACATCCCTGCCGACCATAATAAGCAACCCCACAAGGTCGCACGCGCAACAGACATCTGTAGGCAAGCTACAAATATTTGTCCGAGCACAAACATGCTGCCCTCTTTCGACTTCACCATCGAATGGCTCGGAGCCGTCAGCCCAAGCGAGTCGAAGACACTTCACATGGTCGCAGTGACCAGCAAGGGCGTCCGGCTGTATTTCTCTCACTCCCGCAGCTTTTATCGAACTTCGTCTGGAGCGGCGCCTCCCGTCGACTGCCTCGATCTGCGAGCTGTGCGCCCTCCCCCACAGCCGAACTCGGTCGAGGACCCGGAAGAGCGCGCTCTCCGTGCCCAATCTTCCAACAGTGCTGCTGATATTCCTCCTCAACATCCTGCAACGGGAAATATCCGCACCGCATACTACTCACACGGCGTCTTCCTTGCTGCCAGCACTCTCACAAAGGACCATGACTCGGGGACCGACAACATTCTGTACATTGCTCGCTCACCCGCCCGTGCCTCAAGAGCGGGAACAAGTACCACACTCGGACTACCTCAAAATGTTGGTACGGCATCCGAGCTTGCGGAGACGGCGACGGACCTCATTCCTCGCACTACCACGACTGTTATCTCGGAAGCGCCGCAGTCTGCCAGTGTTCCCATTGTGGATGCGAATGGTATGAGACTCAGCCTATTCGGTCTTCAGCTGGTTTTGCCACCCCGGCAGTTCATTGTGCTGGGACCCTCTGGCGTTGTCATTCTCTCAGAGAGAAGACCGATCGATGTGCTACGAGGAATGCTGGAGGCGAATCAGGCATACGAGCAGACTATTGTGCCGCTCTTCAGTCGGTGAGTTTGGGGAGAATGCAGGATTTGCGGCTGAAATGCAGTTGGAATTGTACTGATATCCTCGTCTCTTCGACAGGTATGGGCATCCTCAGTGCTGCGCGATGCTACTAGCCATTGCTGCGCGAAACAGACATGCGACTCAATCCATTGCGCTAGAAGGCGGCGCGATGGCATCCAACGGCGTTGACTCTAGCACGATCAGTGATGACGCCGTTTCCAACGCTTGGCGACTGTTCTTCGAGTTCGGCGGAGCACCCTCAAGTCTGGCCGGTCTGCGAACAACTCAGGCACTCAGCGAAACCAACGTTCGGGTTAGCAATCGTTTCGAAGGGCTGGCCCTTTACCTCGCCCGCCTCCTGCGACCTTTCTGGACATCGGCAGTCACGAAGACAGCTCCAGTTCCTGGGAACCCGAATCGACAGGATGCGGCCGTGTCGGCTGCTGTGCTGACCAGTGCTCAAGCGGATCTCACCTCTCTTGCGCAGTTCCTGCAGGCGAATGCGCAATTCTTCGTGCTGAATGCTCAAAATCAACGGAATTTCGGGACTCAGGAGGGCGAGGCATATGCCTGGAAGGTAGAGCACGATCGCGTCGAGGCGATTCGGGCCCTCATCTCCCGAACACTGGAGGCGCTCAGTTTTGTGCTTCTGCTCATCGACTACCAGCTTCCGGCTGTCGTGGGCGTGCTGAAGCCCGAACGTCAAAAGCAGCTCGCCAGTCTTCTCTTTGTCGACCTCATCACGACCTCACAGGGCCGAGACGTCGCCCGTGCCCTGGTGGAAGCTGTCATTGACCGCCAAATAGCCTCCCAGGTCAGCATTGACTCAATTGCGGATGTGCTACAACAGCGATGCGGCAGCTTCTGCAGTGCTGCTGATGTACAGCTCTACAAAGCCTTGGAGTTGGTTCGAGGTGCAAAGGAGGCGAGAGACCCTGTGGAAAGAGCGGCTTGTCTGAAGGACAGCCTGAAGTTGCTGTACAAGGCGACCCCGCACTTGCCTTTTGAGAAGTTGCAGGCGATATGTGCGGACTTCCGAGAGCTCAAGCACGCACGGGGTGAGTTTTTTTGGATCCGCTGCAGTTGTCTCGGGATTCGCGCTGACTCAGGGTTGGGGATTTTCTTGCAGGTGCCATCGAGCTTCCACTGAAGTGCGCTGCAGCTTGGGATCCATCCAACGTGGCCGACAGTATTTCTCCGAATGCGTCTACAACACTTCTTCAGAACCACCCGGCTCTGCCAATTCTGGAGAAGCGGAACGCTTGCTATGCGCTTGTTTTGGAAATGCTCCAGGATGTCGATGATGCTTTGGACAAGGCCGAGCAACTGCCAGAATCTGCTACTGACCGACTGTCAGAATGTGAGTGTGAAGCATGCTCAGGATCCGGTGGATTTTAACTGACCTTTCTGAAATTCTCCACAGTGCGAAAAGCGTCGGATATGCGCCAGGATGCGTACGCGCTAGCGCTGGAGCAGAGTGATAAGCTGTTCCACTGGAAGCTCTACGACTGGCTCCTTGAACGAGGGCTTACAGAGCAGCTGGTTCAAGTCCAATCGCCATTTATTGAGGACTACCTTCTGCAAGAGCCCAACAGTGTTGAGAAGCTGCACCTGTTATGGCAGCTGTACCGAAGGGACGAGAGATATCCCAGCGCAGCACTCGTGCTCCGTGGCTTGGCGAAGGTGACCGAGTGAGTCCCAATCCCAAGCGCGGAACTACATATAATCATTGACTATTTGGAACCTACTCACAGAGTTGATACTGTCCGGCTCGTCGATCGGATCGAATACCTCTCCATGGGTCTGAACTTGGCTAAGAGTTCTCACGAGCCAGTATCCGATATCGTCCATGACATCGAAGATCAGCTTGATGTGGCTCGCGTCCAGCTCGAGGTACAGCAGTGGCTGCGACAGAAACGTCCTGACGATGAGCGGATTTATGCCCTGGACGAAGACCTGCTGGACATGACAGCTGTGAGTGAGGCTGCCTGCCAATAGACCTGCGAGTACAGACCTGATTCTGATGCTCTTGACCTTTTCCAATCCCAGCTCTGGAACGAATACGCGCTACCTTATGAAATGAACGAGGTCAAGATCATGATCTTCCACATATCTGCGTATCGTGATACCGAATTGGTTCAGGCGACATGGTCGGAGCTCATCGAGGAAGCTCACAGTGATCCTCACTTCCAAGAGGGCCAGCATTTCCAAGCAGTGCATTTGAAGGTGGTCGAGATTGCTCGGCGTTTTATGCCATCAGATACGGCCTGCCCTGTCCGTGAGTAGCCTGTTTTGTGCGCTTTGGTCAAGACAAACTCAACCTTACGCTGTCTCTCTGCTTTGAACCGTTTTCCTTGCAGCCGTATTGCAAGCAATTCTGGAAAAGTATGCTTATAACGAGCGGAGCACACAGGACATCTCTGTCGGTTGGGCACCGATGACACTGCTCCAAGCAGGCGGCAATGCGCGAGAGATCTTCGACAGTCTCGATGCCATGTTGAACAGTCGGGTGAGTTGTTGTCTTCTTCTCGAGTATTTGCCAAAACAGCGGTGAGCTGACTGAATGTGTGGTTGGTGTTTATCAGGTCGAGCCATGGGACACCAAGCAGGCACGAGTCTTCTTGCTGTCGGAGATGTCATCGTACTTGACGAATTGGCTCCACGATGCTCTGACACACAGCCGACCAGGAGCCGGCGCAGGACTCGACTTCCCTGCCAGTCGGGTTGACGATGCGATCAGCGCTTATCTTGCTGTGGCGTCATCGCTCTCTTCTGCGGTGGCCAAGGGAGAGGTGGACCTGCCTGTCGAGCGCTCCTTGGGACGAATCACGACGGAACTGAAGGGTGTACAAGAACATATCAGACTCAAGTTCTGAATGGAGGGAAACTCTTCGGGGGATTGTCTAACGGCATCAAGCTCCAGGGTCTTGTGCCGTCTTGTTGCAATGGAAGCTCCCTTCATCAATTCTTCTTGTGGTGTCATGAACACCTTTGCGCACATGGCCGCAATGCTGTGAGACTACGCCCACGTGTGTCGACCTCATCATGCATGTGTCGCCCGCCGCAGTTCCGCATAAGCCGCCGGGAGATGAGAATTCCAAACGATCTACATATGTACCGCTTCATCGCGACCTCTGGAGTACCAGGTACCTTCCTTTACATCTTCTTTGTCCTTTTCTTCTCTGCCATCTGCCTGCTGCCACCATCTGTCCAGCTATAGAGAAGCTTGGCGCCTGACGTGCTCGCGGAGATGTGGAAGCTACTCGGGCAGACCTTTCCTTTGTCGAGCAGGGCCGAAGCTCAACAACAACCGACAACTCCTGAAAGGACCTCGCTCGATGGACATGGCATCTTCACTGTCGTCGTCTTTGCCCTCGTCTCTCTCATCGTTCTCGTCCCCATCAAGATTCCGATTCCTTATCGGATCAGCGCCATCTTTGTGAAGAACAAGAAGGAGAAGGTCGCAACCACCCCTACCCAAGGACCTGCAACTCATGCAACTGACTTGCCTCCAACGCCATCTACAAATTCGAAGGCGAATCTTCTGGCAACTCCAGCTGAGGACGTTCCACGCAAGAGAAGTTACTTGGTCCTGAACCACGTCAACATCCCTATCATTGGGGTACTCATCCTCCTCGCAACCCGGTCGATCGACGGCAAGCAAGTCAAAGACGGCATCGTCGGCGCTGCAGGTGTGGAACCATACGACGTCCTCCTCTTCTTCATCAGTCTCGCCTATATCGCCATCAGTCTCGATGCGACCGGTCTACTTCGCTACCTCGCCTTTACCGTCTGCATAAAATCTGGATCAAGAGGTCGACTGTTGTATCTCTTGCTATACTTCTTCTTCTGGACCGCCGGCGTTCTGGTTGGAAATGATCCCGTCATCCTCAGCGGGACGGCTTTCCTGGTGTACCTCACTCGCGTCGCTGGTATTGTTCCGCCTAGCGCCTGGATCTGGGCTCAGTTTGTCGCCGCCAATGTGTCTTCCGCTGTGTTGGTCTCCTCGAATCCTACCAACCTGGTCATCGCGTCCGCCTTTGGAATCTCGTTCCCAACATATACCGCCTACATGGTCTTACCCTCCTTCGGCTCAGCGCTCGCAGCCCTCGTCACTCTTCTAATATTCTTTCGGGATCGCACCGTCGTCAAAGAGGAGTCTTCGGACACTGGAACTGGAGCGACGTTCGCTAGACTCGCTTCCGCACTTCCTGCTCAGATCCGACCTGCTTTTTTGATGCGTCGCACCGGCGCAGCAGTCAAGTCTTCACCCGATTCGAAAGCGGAACCTTCGACTGAACAGGAAGAGGCAGACTATTCTCCGCAAACGCAGAAGATATCCTATATTCCGTCTACCATCATCCGGCCGGACATCGATCCCAGGGCCGCCCTAGTCGACAAGCCAGGCGCCATCTTCGTTTCTTTCGTCATGGCTGCCACGTTGGGTATCCTGATCGCGACGAGCGTGACGGGTCACGTCAAGGTGTATCAGATTGCCCTGCCCGGCGCAGCGGTCTGTCTGGTCAGAGATGCTGTTGTTGACTATCTGGCCTGGCGCAAAGCGGGACTTGCGGAGTCGAAGGCAAACAACAACGACACAGTACCGGCCGCTGCCCAAACTCCTGGAACTGGAACCGAGAACGGGAATGGATCTGGGGGTGGAGACATAGAGCTTGCGACAATCACGAAGACCTCACGACCAGACGAGGCTGCAGGAGTCGAGACGAAGACCCCGGAGGACACTTCGGCCGTCGGAGAGACAGCTCGAAGTGACGCAGTCGGAAAACTTTCGAAGGAACATGGCTCAGTCTTGCAGCGCTTCCGCAACCTTCCGGCCAAGCTCAAAGAAATCTTTCCTACAGTATCGGTCGTCATGTCTCGTCTTCCCTTCCCGCTCCTGCCGTTCGCATTCGGCATGTTCATTCTGGTACAAGGTTTGGCGCATGTTGGCTTCATCTGGATCTTGGCCGACGGCGTGGGAAAGGTATGCTCACATGGACCGGCCGCGACCGCATTCTTCATCTCTGTGCTTGGAATCATACTTTGCAACGTGAGCTCTGTACTGTTTCAGACGCTGTCCAGTAGGATTAACACTGAAGCTCCATCGTTTCTTGCTCCTACAGGTGGCTGGAACAAACATCGGAGCCACCATCATTCTCACGGAAGCGATTCAGTCACCATCTTTCACCCGGCATCTGCCTGTCGCATCTGCCGCTCTAATCACGAAAACGGCTCTCTACTCCGTCGCTCTCGGTTCAAACATCGGAGCCCTCGGTGGCACATTTGCTGCCAGCCTGGCTGGCTTGCTTTGGCGGGAGGGATTGCGTCAAGGGGGAATCAAAGTGACCACAGGGCAGTTTGCACTCTGGTGCGCAGTGGTCATCGTACCCGCAACTGCGGCCGGTGTTGGGATACTTCTGGCAGAGGTGATATATTTCAGGGTCGGCGAATGAAAAAGCCAATAGGCGAATATATATGTCACGAGCAACGGGCAGTGTTCAATGCAGGGTACGGGTTCCTTATGTGTTTGAATCTAAAGCGACACTGTCCATCTAGTCTAGACCTGCCCCACAGCCGCGACGATAGGCAAAAGCATCGAGTCCATCTCGGGATGCTTTTCAAGCAGGTACTTGTCCAACTTTTCGAAAGTAGAGACGCTCGCGGTTTTGAGCGTGTCTTTGTCGCCTGCATAGAAACGCTTCGACGAAGCGGGCCACATACCAGCGCCGTGGAGCGCGGAAAACTCGATCCAGAGTCGTGATGGATCCCTGGCGACGTCCGGCTCTTGTCCAGGGAGCTGGCGAATAAGATGGCCGTATTCACCCTTCTGCTGTCCTCGCAATTTGGCCGCAGCCAGGCCCGCACTGTCTAGCTTGAGAAGAACGTTGATCTCCCACACACTGACGCCCTGGCGGGAAACTTCCTTGATGTAGTGCTTTTGCCAGCCTTTCGGTGGTGCCGTAGGCAAGTCCCACTCGAGGATTTCGCCATAGAACGATACGACGGTCCAGATCAGGTTTGGGTGATCGATCACCAACTTGACGCGGCGAGTGCCGGCATCCAGATCGAGATGCTCGTCCAAAGCCCGGATGCGGAAGTGATTCTTGGCGAGAGCCGGGGCAGCAAACTGTTGAGGGTACTTCTTGGCATCCGGCGGCGGAAGCTGGAAGCTGTATGGTGTCAAGAAATCGCTGACTGGGTGGAGACTGAGAATCAAGGTAAAAGCGGTCTCAGCAAAGTGTCAAGAAAGAAAAGCTGGGACTCTTGCCGCTCACATTGCCCAAGCAGCCTTTTCGTCGTTTCGAGTCAGAAGCGCTTTGCCGCCGGGTACGCCCATTACGCCTTGCATCTCGTCCACGAACTCTTTGAATCGAGGGGCAGGATCAGCTGTGCCAAAGTGAAGTTCTGTCAGGCCGCTTGACAGGTTCGTGGTAAGATGAACAAAGTTTCGCTTCGGGTGCCATTCGTCGAATGTGCGCCCTGGGCCCAGACCCAAAGTCGCCGGTTGTGACGCGGCTGAGAAGATTGCAATTGAGGCAATGGTCGCAGAGATGGTCATCACTAATCCCCATTTGAGTCCATTCGGATACCTGTGACCGATAAGGATGACTGCAGGAAATCCAATTACTGTGAGGATCGCAGTCAAAGTCCCGATGATATGGTCGACAGGGGACACTTCCCCCATTCTGCCGGTTAGCGGGACGAATAGGTCGAGGATTGCGAAGCCATCGAAGGAAAAGACGGTTGGCAAGAAGGATAGCAACGGGTAAGTAGCAGCGGCCATGCGATTGTTGGCTGCGACTTGACGCTTGTTGATCCGGTCAACACCGATGAGGATGTAGTCGTTGACAGCAATGCTGAATAGATACAGATCAGCTCCTGTGAGACTATGAAGATGTAGAGTGCGACTCACGTGAGGATGCATGTAAAGAGCCCAACCACAAGCAGGTAAGCGCTACCGATCTCGAAGAAGTTCTGTATAAAGAAAGACAGCATTAGCATACGTACGGCCAGAAGGAGAAATCTGCGATGAAAGGACGTACCAAAATGAGCGAGTTTACAATGAAGAAAACGGCAAGCCCGTTCAGAGTAGCGCGCTCGAGGTAGGCTTTCTTCGCGGGCGTGTTGAAGAGGCTTGAGACGTAAGCCTGGACAACCAGAACACCGGTGACTGTTGGCGGTCCAAACACTGCGAATGGGAAGTACTCGTTTCGATACCTGCGTATGGGAAAAAGCGTCTGGGTGAGTGAGTCAAAAAGGTTGATCATCGCAACGTAGGCTTACCAGCTCATCCCAGCTCCCAGGACCTTGGATAGGACGAAGGCCACGATGTTGCTGAACAATGCACCGACGATGAAATTGCCGTAAATACCAAGCGTGGTGATCACGGTCGCCCTGAGCGAATCAAGGTGATGCTCCGCCCTGATAGCATAGAGGAGCTGTGCACTGAGGATAGCCACGAGCCCGTGAAGCAGCTTGCGGAAAGTGACGTTGTGTAGGAAGAAGAACATGTTGCCCATCAGCGAGAAGTAAACTGGCGACTCGGATTTGGTGAAGGCCCTGTTGGTTGGTAGTTGTGATTCGGGCGAAGTTACGAGATAGTCCACAATCGCGAGGGTATCTGTAGACAGGAAAAGGTCAGGAAAAGGTCCTGGCCAGTGTGCAGTCCTGGCTTCACCAAATACTTACTCTCGCCGAAATGTTGAACTGCGCCTGGCTCGATGTTGGCGGGAATGTCTCGTCTTGTGTGATAAAGGTACGAATTTCCGATGATGGCCATGTCAAGTCCAGACTGGTTGCCATACTCCACGAATTGTCTGTGGGGCAGATTCAAAAGTCATTATACAGACCGTGGAGTCATTGTCTGAAAGCTCAAACATACCTGAAATCGGTGTCTGTATGCGAAGGTACATAATTAACGTGAGCCTGGAGACAGCCAATGTTCGGGTGCGGAAGCTCCACTCACCAGAAAGAATGATGCCAGAGGAAAAAACGTCGTTGGCCATAACCGTGCCGAATGGGTATGGAACCTTGCTGTATGCCTTGATCATCTCCAGCGACGTAGCTTGGAACAGGAGCTCTGGTCCGCTAGTGCCACAAGCCTCCAGGTTGACTACGGCGCGGACCGAATGGCGGGTGGGGTGCTGAGTAGCATAAAGATGCGATGCCTGGAGAAGAGAAAGCTGAAGGTGTAAGAACCCGCCCGACGTGAGGTGTGATTTTTTTCACATACATCTTGCAAAGACTCCTCTCCGTTGTTGAAAAGAAGAATAACGGAGTGACGGAGTTTGGGCCGAGGAGCGGTAGTGTAGATCCGGAGAATCTCAAGGAGTATACTGATGCCTGCTCCGTCGTCCGCAGCACCTGGACTGGGCAGTGTGCTGTCGAGATGCGCCTATGAACAGAATCGAATGATGATCAGTGCTGGTCAAAGAATCTAAGCGTGTCATGATATTGAGTCACTGACATTAACTAGGACAGCGTGCTCCTTTCCCTCATCAGAGCCGTCACTGAGGCGGACAATAACATTAGACATGCCTGCAGATATCAAGATGGATTGGGTCAGGACGAATTTGGGACGTGCAACTCATCTGAGGCGTCTCACCATAGTACCTCTTATAGACAACAGAGGACATGAAGTCAAAGCGATGAGCGCCGTCGCCTGGAGAAAGGGGAATGGTTCAGATTGCGCATCTGCTAGATCATGAGAAGAGCCAGATCGGAACCCACCAATCTGCTTCCAAACTTCGACCTGTGTTTGGTTTCCAGGCCCAGTCCCTGTCGTGTGCGTGCCCTCGTATTGGCGAACCTGCTTCTCGAGCCAGTCTTCGGCCTCGACGTGCTCGGGCGTTCCCACAATACGATATCCAATGTCTACGAGCTTCTGCATGATCGTGATGGCATTCTCTTCCGAGAAGAGTGCACCTTGACCCTTGGCCTCACTTGCTGCCGAATCAGCCATGGTCCGGGGAGTTGGTAGGGCATAGTGCATGCGAAGAGTAATATGACCCAGAATGGCGATGAATGCAACAAGGACGGGCAGAAAGAATAGCGAATTGGGACGCCCTCCCACTAGAGTACCGTTGGCTTTGACCTTGCTGCGTTTGACGGTGCCATTAATGCTGCTGTTCACGCCGTCCGATGTGATGGCAGGCGGCGGCGAGAGAGGGCCAGGCCGGAAGCTGCCACTAGCCGAGCGAGCTCCTTTCGCTCTCGATTTCGGCGCCATGATCTGTTTGCTGAGCTCCGCACGGTCTCTGAGATGCGTTCTCTTGTCGGGGGATGTGGTCCGTCGGACGATATGTGAGTGAGTGTCGTATGTTGTCTCCCAGAGAATTTGGCTGGTGCACCGTGCAAGTTGATAGATGCGGATTCAAGAAGAACTCGGCAAGCCGGTCCGATCCAGCCGAAGTCAACACGTCGCGTGTGTGTGAAAACAAGCACGCGTGTTGGTGTCCAGGCGACGCGACCGCGTTTTCGGTGCCATCGAGAAGAGACGAAGACCATCACACAACCCCGACCTACCACCTCATACAGACTCATATTCCCCTTTCCAGGTACGATTTGCGACATCAGCATCTGAAGCAACCGACCACACAGCCCTGTGCGAGGCTTCTTTGGCACGAGTCGGACAAGGAATCTAGGACACAAGACAGGATCTCCAGAGACCTTCCAGCAAGCACGATGCCTGACCTTAGCAGAGTCCGCGCCTCAACACAGCCAAATGGAGCAGCACACGCTGTCAGCGACGAGGAGGAGGATGTCGCCCCGGGCGGATCACTGCCGACAGCCGCCAGCTCAAGCCGAAAACGCGGCAGAGATGAGCTGCTCGATCTGCTCGATGAAGAAGACGAAGACGACGAAGATGGGGGCAACTCAGCTGCTCGAATGGCGAACCGCAAGAAGCAACGTGATCTAGCGATCGAGCGCACCATCCAGGACCGAGACGTAGACGGGTTAGTCCGTCCTTTGTTCGTGCATACATGCACGTTTTGCTTATAACCTCTGGCCCTTCTTACAGATACCTTCCGGGTTCCATCGTGCGAGTCAAACTCCAGAACTTCGTGACCTACGACGCAGTCGAGTTTCGTCCAGGTCCGTATCTCAACATGATCATAGGACCGAATGGAACCGGCAAGTCCACCATTGTCTGTGCCATTGCGCTTGGCCTGGGATGGAGACCCAATGTGCTCGGTCGCGCCAAGGACGTGGCTGCCTTCGTCAAGCAGGGTTACGACTTCGGTTCCATCGAGATTGAGCTGAAGGGAAAGCCTAGGAGCAAGAACGTAGTCATCAAGAGAGAGATTTCTCGAAACGACAACAAAAGCGACTGGTTCATCGATCGTGAGTCATCCACCGCACATCAGCGAAACCGTTCACACATTTGCTCAACCCTTTGTTTGCGAGCTTTGCAGGTCAGAAGACGACGCAAAAGGAGGTCGATGCTCGAGTGGAAGCCCTTGACATCAAGATCGGCAATCTTTGGTATGTTTTTGCCTAGAGTTGCTTCCGAAGCTGATCTGCGCTCATCACCCTCATCTCTCTGCAGCTCCTTCCTGCCGCAGGACAAAGTCGCTGACTTTGCGCGGGTGAATTGGCATACTCAAAGACAGATTGGGGTACAATGGAAACTGACAAATTCCGTAATTCTACCATTTCCCCAGATGGCGCCTCCTCAACTGCTCAAAGAGGTACAAAAAGCTGCGGGCGAGGAAGGTCTCATCGACCACCACGTCAAGCTTTCCGAACTCGGTGACAATGAGACCAAGATCGCTGAAAAGTTGGCTTCAGAACAAGCTGAAGTCGACAACCTGAAGCAGCGCCAGGAAGTACTGGAGCGCGATGTCCAACGATTCAAAGACAGACAAATCATCGAACGCCAGGTGAATTACAGTGTGCTGCCTAGAGTTGGAATCTTCGCTGACAGCCAATCTGCATATAGGTGAAAATGCTGGAGATTCGTGTGCCGCAAGCCAAATATCTCAGGGCTAGAGAACAGGCCATGAGGTACAAGCGCACCATTCAAAATCGGAAGGTCAAGGTGGATGACGCAAATAAGCTTTTAGGCCCTTACAAGCAAGTTGAAGAGTAAGTCTGTTCTGTCTCTGGGCAGCATGAATCGCGCTGACTCCATCCTGTCTGGCAATCAGAGATTACGAGGAGGTGTCTGAGAAGCTCAAACTACGCAAAGACAAGGCAAAAAGTAGCCTGGACAAGGTTGCGCAGGATCTGCGAAAGTGCGTTTCGAGCCTGGAGAAGAAGGTACGTGAAAAGCTCCTCGTTCGGCTTTTCGAGTCACAGTATCGAGACAACTTTGTGTACATTGCAACAGGAAGGAGACGCAGACAAGCTGCATAGGGACATGGCGAGCCTGGACCAGCGTGAAGCAAACCACAGGTCAAATGTGGAGCGGCTTAAAACCGAAATTCGCGAGCTACAAGAGGCTGTGGCCGAGGTTCCCGACTTTGCGAGCACGCAAGCTTCGGATCAGCTACTGGTGAGTTTCTGCCTGCGTCAGCTGACGTCTCTCTACCGATCACTGAGGCCAATCTGGTGCTTTGATATGAGCAGAAAAAGCTTCGAGTCAAGGAGCGCGCACTGAACTCGGAGCGAGCGGACCTGAAAGCCAACATCGACGAAATCAATCTGGAAAATCGATCTCTTAGGTCCACACTGGATGATTCGCGCCGAAAGTGAGTCATGAGCAGGCCCCCGGACACATTCGACTGTTCTAGTGCTGACTCTACTTTCAGACTTGAGGCCTTGGACAATGTCCGCCATCAACGCCTGGCGGCTTTGCAGCAAACAGACAACCACGCTTACCAGGCGGTCCTGTGGCTGCGCGAGAATCAGCAGCTGTTCAGTGGGAAAGTTTATGAGCCAGTGTTGCTCGAAGCTTCCGTCAAGGATCCCCGCTTTGCAGCTGCCGTCGAATCCTGCTTGAGCTGGGCCACATTCCGGGTAAGCTCACTGTCGATGTCACTATACGTTGCGGCCCTCGCTAACCAAAATTCTTCAAACAGACTTTCGTTTGCGAGACACGTTCGGACTACGACATCTTCACTCGCGAACTTGTCGACAGGAAGAAACTGCGGCTCAACGTTTTTGAGGTAGAAGGGTTTGAGGATAACCTGACCCGCGGTATCTACCCAGCAGGAGTGGTGAGTGGTTCCTGCAACGTCTTGACAGCCTTGAATAAGTCTGACACGTAATTGTTGATCGGTTCTGCAGCTTCAACAATTCAACTTTGACACCACTGCCGTCGACATGATCGAAGCTCCCGCGGCGGTCCTGAAATTCCTATCACAAAGCCAAAATGTCCACCGCATTGTGAGAAGTCCATTGTTGCACCACGCTAGAGATCCTCTCTGACAATCCGTTTCCACAGCCAATCTCACTGAACCAAAGCCCATCGCCTCAAGACCTTGAACGAGTGGCCAGCAGCGGTCAGATCCAGCGTTTCGTCTATGGCACGGTCAACTACAACGTGACTGTTTCCTCATATGGTAACAGACGTTCGACCACAACTTCAAAGTCATTCCGGTCGTTGCCACGGAATTTCGGAACCAGTGGTAAGTTGGCAGTGCTTCTAAGTTTGTCTTTCTCACCAGAGCTTAAGTGAATTAGTTTCCGCCAACAGCTGACCAAAACAGGAAGCGAGAGCTCGAGCGCTCCGTTTTAGAGTGCACCACTCGTCAGCGTGAGAGTGAGAGCAAGGTCACTGAGTTCTCTCGACGCGATCAGGCTGCGAAGGGCGAGCTCCAAAAGCTGGAGCAGGAGAAGGTGCGTTTCAAGTGTTTTGTCAAACCAAAAAAGTTGTGTCCGCTAACTTAATATCCGCTCTTTACAGGCAGCTGTGACTCAAGAGATCAAAGCTGCGAGTGCGGCAAGGACAAAGTTCGAGAAGGATCGAATCAAGCTCGGTACGTCGCTGTTCGCAGTGTGTGATCATCAGCACACCGCTTCTCTGACCTGTGATGTCTTTGTCTCCTACGATCTCAGGAACTTCAAAGCGACATCTCCAGGATGCGATGAAGCGCCCCTCAAACGACGCTGAACGAGCTCGCATTCGTTCGCAATTGCAAAAGCTAGCTGAAGAGAGGGCAAATCTTGCGCAAGACATCAAGGTAAGGGTTGACGACGTTGACCCGGAACATCCAACCAAATTGCACTCTGACACCTGCTCGCGTTTCCACAGTCGCACATGCTGCAGCAGAACAAACTTCGAATGGACTACGACCTGCACTTTTTGGAAATTTTGCAGCACGAGGCAAACCGCACTGCATTGGCAGACATGTTGAAGAAGGCCTCCGAGCAGCTGGAGATCGCGAAAGAAGCTCTGTCTGAGGGTGAGTAAAACGCATGCCATTCACAGGTCCGTTTGGGTAAAGGACGCTCACTGGTGCCTATCCGTCCACAGCATCTCGAGAGGAGAAGGAGCGACGGCGACAAGCCAAAGCTTTGCTCACCAAGTATCAGGCATTGGCAGAAAACGCTGAGCCGGAGGTTACTGAGCTCTTGAAGCAAGCTGAATCACAAGAAGGAGTGAGTCCAACTCTCCCTGAAACGAAATGCGTCTCCGTCTCTTATCGAAGCTGACACCATTTTGCTCAAAGTACAACGACGAGTCGATCGACAGCCTGGAAAACCAGCTTGAAGAACGGAGAGCCGCGCTTGAATTCGCCCACGGTGTCAGCGACGATGTCATTCAAGCTTATGAAGCTCGGCAGCGGCAGGTACGTCTTCACCTTCCTAATTTGGACATCCCTTTCTCTTTGCTGATCATCCATCGTGTAAACAGATTGCCAAACACACAGCCATCATTGAAGATCTTGTCACCAGAAAAAAAGAGGTCGACAGGGAAATAACGGAGATCAGAGTGAGCTTTACCGTCCGTGAGATGATTAGGGCCATACGCAAGCTCACTTTATCTGTCTTTCCAGGATCATTGGGAACCTGCAATCCGCTCCTTGGTACAGGAAGTCAGCGCAAAGTTCTCTACTGCATTTGATCGTGAGTCAACCCAACGCTCCCGAAATGTGTTCCTCTGTGGCTGATCCAATTTGCTCTTCCAGGTATTGGTTGTGCTGGCGAGATTCGCGTCGCTACGGACCGTGATTACGACAAGTGGGGCATCGAAATTCTTGTCAAGTTCCGCGACACTGAGGAGCTGCAGCTCCTCACCGGCCAACGCCAATCCGGAGGGGTGAGTACTTGTTTAACTTTCGCTAATGATGACGACAGCCCATGAATGTTCGCGGTACTCAAATGGCTTTTTTACTTCGCAGGAACGATCTCTTTCAACGATCATGTTCCTCATGGGACTCACGGAGCTTGGCAAATCTCCATTCTCGCTCGTGGACGAGATCAATCAAGGCATGGATCAGCGCGCGGAGCGAGCAGTCCACAATCAGATGGTTGACGTGACGTGTGGTCAACACGCCCGACAGTGAGTTCATATAGACTTTTTGCTTGCTGAAGGAAAGTCCTTTCTGACGATCGTGTTTGCGTTCTTAAGATATTTCCTCATCACACCTAAGCTGTTGAATCACCTAAAGTACCACGAGCGCATGAGAGTTCTCATCATTAATAACGGCGAATGGTTGCCTCCGAAACTCAGCTGTAAGTCGTCGATCTCACGGTCTCTGTGCTTTCTTGGGTGGGAATTCAGCCACTTATCCACCGTCTCAACCATGCAGTCAAGGCCATTTTGAAGCATCATCGCCAGCAGGCAGGGACCTCGCAAGCCTAACAAATTTATAGGATGCGTCGGCGTTTCCTAGTCCACAAGTCCAATTAATCCCTGCGTGCGAACTGCGAACCCATTCCCAATCATCATGAGCGCGACTACTGTGACAACAATTTTTTCTCCTTTCCCTTGCTTCTCAGTATTTGTAGTTTGGTTTCTGTCCCTCTTTCTGCAATGCAAAGGCAGTCAGTCAGTCAGGCAGGCTCTTCGGTGTCAACACATAATCGAGCGATGTGAACGAGTACAACCCGCCGTTCCGCGCACAGTTCAAACGGCTCGACTCGAACGGGCAACAACGCCCAAAGTATAACTTTCCCATCAGCACAAGGTCGAGCTCTCACCGCCTATCCTTCGAACTTCCTTCTTCCTACCACATCAATCCCACTCTTTCACCACCAGTCTGCTCTACCATCTCAATGTCAACAAATAACAAATGAGTGCGACTGCCGCTCTGTTAACAATCTACGACCGTATCCTAGCAAGCATCGGCTCAGCACAAGGTACAGCAAGACGAACAGTGGCGGGGTGGTGTCCTGACAATGTTGCTGATTAGTACATCCGTTGCAGACCTCACCGACGATTCGATCGTTGCGCTGTTCCAACTCTTCGACGAGAATTTGATCCAGGCGCTCTACCTGGTAGACCGTGGTGCTGGTGAGGACCTCCCGTTCTCACGTCGAGGCAAGGTAAGCTAGCATACAGCATGGCTGATAGTGAATGAGAACGTCTCCTTCATGATTTACAGTCCGACTCGTTCAGCCTCCCACACCTGACGAAAAGACTCAACCAGCCTCCTTCCTCCTCGCCGAAGTACAGTCACGCCACCCCGAGCCGACCCGCTTCGTCCATTTCTCACCTCAAGCAGCTACTTCGACTATGCATGGCTGGTGCGAATGTGCAGAATTTGCTCTCGTCTCTGGAGGCGCCAGAGGCTCCTCGACTGGGCCACACACGTTACCTTTGCCCGTTGTGAGTATCCAAATAGTACAGGAGTGTGCATCACCGCCGCTTTAATCGCTGGAGATCGGTCCCAAGAGGCTTATGGTCACGTTTTCATCCCTTCCAAGTGCGTCCATTTGCTCGCTGCGGACCTCGCTCTCCGCACAGGTCGAATGATCACGTCCTCTTCACACTCACCTTCCTGTTCTGAAACAGCTAGGAGACGCGGCTCGGGCGACGACGGAAGGTCTGCCTCTGAAACACAGCAAGAGCTCTTCGAACGCTTGATGAGGCCCTTCACAAACTCTGCTGCTCCTACTGGACACGCTCCTGACTCGTAGCTCTTAGGATAAGTGCAATCGAAAGTAGTCTGAACTACGTGATGTTTCAAATATGCGCTTTCTTCAGAGCACGGAAGATTGACAAGAACGGTGCAGGCGTATGGAGGTAGAATACAGGCATGAAAGGAAGGGCATCGAATTCCCTTGTGATAGACTGTGACGCGCTGTCGCGAAAAAGCAGAGCACGCAAATCACCCGCGTTTTCTTGTTGTCGTTGATGCTGATTTAGATGCAGCTGCCGAGCCACGCCCACGTCCACGTCCACGTCCGCGCCCCGCAGCCTTGGCTGTCGCAGAATGAGCCCTAGCCCGGTCGAGTACCGCTACTCGACTCGTGTCCGGCTCCTTCCTCACCGCCTCTGAGCCTTTAGCCTCCTCTGCACCTCGTCTGTGCGCCAACACCGTCGCCGGTCGCTTTTGTGCTGATCTCCCATCTTCGTTGATATCCGTGCTAGCTGCACGCTCCCTCTCGACAGCATCCCCGCTCCGCACACTCGTATCCGCCAACGCCAGCTTACGCTTCTTGTGTGCCGTCTCAACACCGCCCTCTACTGCGTCCTGAAGAGCAGCTACTTCCGATGAGGTCGAAGACATAGCACCACCATCCGCGAGTCTGGAGGAACCGAGAATCCTGGGACCTGATGCGAGCCGTTTGCCTGGCTTCTGCTGTGGTAAATGATGCCCTGGAACGGACCTGGTTGCTCGAAGTGGACCAGAAGCTGATCTGGCAGGCGCCGGACCAGATGTACTGAATTGAAGCGGACGTTTGCCTGGAGGATGAGCCCCTCCCAGATTTGAAGGTACAGCAAGAGCAGCGGCTTTCTTCTCTTGCTCCCGCTCCCGCTCCTGCTCCCTTCTCGCAGCCAACCGTCTCTTGTCCCTTTTGGCCTGCAATTCCTTGGCTTGTCGAATCCGCTCTTCACCTAGAGGCAAAAGTTGAATTTCCCGCTCCTGCTCAGATAAGTCCGTCTCTTCGTCCTGCCCTTTTGCTTTGTCCTTCTTATTGCCATCTGTGAGTGGCACTGAGTCTGGGATCGACTTTTCCCGTTCGATTTCCTGCTCCAGTCCTTTCCTTTTTCTGCCCTTGCCACGATGCAGAGGAGGAGGGGAAGAAGAAGGATCAGCGGGTAGCTGTTGATCATCGTCCCACTGAGCTAATTTGCCTTCGGAGCTAAGCACGCGCGATCTTCGGAGTGCGATTGTGACATCGGAAGCACTCGCAGTTCTCCTAAATCGTGAGGTGGATCCCGAATTGGTAGTGGTGATGAAGCGCCCATGTCGAGTCTCGCGTTCCCCGCCTCTTTCTGTTTCCGTGGACAAATTGGTGGAAGTAACGGAAGTGAGGGAGTTGGAGTCGGTCAAAGCGCTTGGGTTCCTTGGGCCTATTCGAGTATGAGCTGATCGATTTTCTGTAGCGGATCCTTTACCATGCGTCTTGGGGACCGGCGTAGAGTGCATGAGCGTATGAGAGCGAGGAAATTCTTCCTCAAGATATTCTCGTGCCTTTCCTTTACCCTTGAGATCCACATTTCTGCTTCGCTCAGAGGACAGATCTTCAACGATTTCTTCCCGCATGGCGCTTGCCATCGAACGTGACCCGCTCCCAGATGGCCGCATTAAGGAAGCAGTATCCGCTGGGGTGGTGATATTTGTCGTTGCACTGAAGTCGTTCTGGCCTGACGCCCGCGATGCAGGCATATTGAATTTTACCACTCGACGCTTGTTGGTCATTGGCATTGCATTCGGTCGGAGCGAGGAGGCGATTGCAGACCCAACGGAAGTCGTCGTAGAAGGCTGCGGACCGACCTTACGTGGGCTCATGCTGATGCTGGGATCCGTTATGTCCTGGGTTTCCTGCTGAACTGTGAAGATGGAATGCATCCAATGGAAGCCCGTGCCCGCTAGCCTCGGCTGTGAGGTTCTGACAGCTTCTGCCTCCGATGCTCGGAATTGCGGCTCGAGGCGAGAGCTGGAGTAGACCGAGGTAACATTCTGGGTTTGGGTCCGTATGGCCGTTCCGTCGCGCAATCTTTGAGTTGGTCTACTAGCAGACAGAAAGGAGGCGAAGTCTGCCCGCGTGGAGTCGTCAGGCTGTTGCATTTGTTCTGGCTGCGTCCCGTCCGTATCTGACGAAACCATCAGAGGGTCTTTGTCCGGAACTTCTGGGCTTTGCAGCCTTCTAGATGGACCAGACTCGGGCTCGCGGTCATCTTCTGCCTGTCCCTGCCGCTGTGCCTCTTGATGTTGACCTTGAGCGTATGCAAGTCTGGCCCTGGCGATGATGGCTTCTTGTCGCCTGAGCAAGATGGCAGGGTTGAAATCCGACCCACCATGGATGCCATTGAGCCATGCTAACGCTTGTTCCCGCGTCACCATCGTTTCGTCTCCCGCGCTGAAGTGGTCGAGGGGGTCATCACCTCTACTTATAACATACTAGTGGTTGTTGTGTCGATGGCGAGGTATAAATGAGCCGTGGGTGTTGGCTTCCGCGGGAGGCGGAGAAAGAACCAGCAGCAGAACTCGCGGCAAGCGGACAGCAACGCAGCACTGCACAACACAACACAACACAACAGGCACTCAAGCAGCCGGGATCGATGCCAGAGAATTATTTGCAAGCAGGTACTCCTCAAAAATGGGCCATTTCAGACGTGAAACGATGGAGTTGGTTTGCTTCATCTTTGGCTGTGGCCGAAAGGCCGTTCCGATGGGGCGAAGAATATGCGAAAAATATTTCGAGCATCGTCCTGGCCACAACGTCGGAAACCATCTCAGTCGCACTTGAAGCAGGATAGGGAGGAAGGAAATAAATACTCAAGTGCCCCTGTGCTGGTTTCTTGAGCGTTGGTGGTGTTCCTGGGTCGTGGTGAGCGGTGAAAATGTCAGAAAGAGGTCAATCATGGTGCATGGTGCATGGTGCATGTTCGTGCAGGGCGTCAACCAACGGGCGACAAACAACGAGGAACCCACAACGCAGAGCAGTCAGGCTAACCGAACTTTGGGAGTGCATTTGTTTGAAAGGAGAAAGGTTTAAGTGGAATGGACAAGAAGAGAGAAAGAAGAGAGAGAATCGCAAGAGAGGTTTTGAAGGTAATGAGTATGAGAAAGGAGAGAGGTATTTTTTGTAGGTGGGCAAAAGGGACCGTGTGTAAGAGTAGTGAGTAGGATGGAGGCGAGGGCGGGAACGGGGGGCTAGGTATGATTTGTGATGTGGAGATTTTCGCAGATGGAGGAGCACTGAAAGCCTTCCCGAATCTCTGGGCAGAAATGCTGATGGGCGAGGATCGAACGTCGGTGGGGCCAGCTCTGGATATTCGCGAATGGGAACAGGATAATAAAAAGGTCGAATGACGCGGGAAGGTTGGAACCGGAAGACTTGAGCTTTTGAATCGAAAACAGACGTCGGAAGAAGTGGAAGCTTGAGGTGAAGAGTAAATGGGGGAGAAAGGAACACGGAACCGGTCGCTACCTCTCCGGCCAGCCCGAATCAGATAGTCGAATGATCCTGCGACAGACTTCAACTCCACCATCCACCCGCATCTCGCTGTGGTACCCGCTGAGGCCCAAAGGAGTCACTTTGGCCAGAGACGGATGCAACTCTCTTGCTGGGCGGCGCAATATACGCATAGCTACTGTACGCCGACAGCCCTGCAGGTGCGAATGAATCTGTCGACGAGTCCGAGTCGACCCAGTCTTTCCCGCCGTTCGACACGTAGGCGTGTCTCGGAGGCGCAGTGGGAGTTGGCATCTCGCGCGGGTACTGGTGTGCGCCGTCGTTGTGGAAGTCGCCTTGATGCTTGGGCGGTGGTGCGTGTATGGAGCCCCAGGTATTGTGGTCCACGGGATGTTGAGTACGCGAACTGTTCCACGACTGCTGTTGCTGATGTTCCTTGGCAGCAGCGAGCGCGGCGGCCGCTTGTTGCTCCCGTTCTGCAAGCTGACCATTCAGACGTGCAACGTCTTCACGGCTTGCCGCGAGCTCTCCCTGGACAGCTTCGAGCTCGTCGCGACCAACCATGCTCTCCTTCATGGTGATCAAGTCTTTCTCGAGATCGAGGAAACGAGTGTGGTATGTAGACAACTCTTCGCGGAGACGCTGTGATTGTGGAGGAGATAAAGGTTAGTAACTGCTTCTCAAACATTGGACAGCAGAAAAGTAAGGCAACATACCATCTCAGCATCTTGACTGTTAGCGAGACGTTCCTCTACAGCCTCCTTATCAGCCAGACGAGCTTCCATCTCAGCCAACCTAGCATTTGCAATAGCAAGATCTTGCGCCTGTTGCTCGAAGTGTTGCATCTTCTTGTCCGATTCAGCCAGCTTCTGCTGCGACTGAGCAGCCTTCTGCTTCTGCGTGGCAGTGAGCTGCTGGAGATTAGCGATCTTGTTGTCCTGGTCAATGACACGCTTCTCCAGGCTTGCAGCTTCACCCTCCGCCTTTGCGGCTCGCTCGGAAACGGCGGCAGCCTGCTCATGGGCGTTCCTCTCCACACGAGCAGCCTCGTCCACACGCGCATCGGCACGCTGTCGGGCCTCGTCCGCTGCTATTTCAGCACGCTCAGCGCGAGTGATCGCATCGGCAGTAGCTTGAGTTGCAGCCTCGCGTTGACGATTCCTTTCGGCCCGAGCTTCCGCCAACTCAGATGAGAGCTCCTCGAGTCGCTTCTGCAGGAGCAGGTTCTGCGCCTGAGCGGCGTCCCCGGCATTCTGAGCCTCCCGAGCCTGAGCAGTCATCTGATCGGCCCTTCGCTCAGCAATGTGCTCACGCTCGCGAGCCTGTTGAGCCCGTGTGCGAAGCTCATCCATTTGATCCGTGACTTCCTCAGCGGCCCTCTCAGCCTGATCCAGGCGAGCTTCGAGACGCGTCAGCTCGTCCTTGAGCGTGCTACCGTAGCCGTTTGCGGCACTAAGCTCAGCTTTAGCTTCATCAGCTTCGGCCTTGCGTTCGTTGACCTCCTTGCGAACCTCGTCGAGCTGACGAATAAGCTCGTCACGTTGCTCGTCGAGTTCGGCAGTGCGGTGAAGGGTAGTCTGCAGTTGGTTGGCGAGGTCGTTGATACGCTCCAAGATCGATCCTTGAGTGTCGTGAGTCTGCTGAGTGGCCGTAAGGAATATCTCTGTCTTTGCATTGATAGCTCCAGGCAGAACGGAAAGCGTACTTTCGACCTCCTTGAGCCGGTCGATGGTCTGTCGAGATAGGCCACGCGACTCCTCCTGCCTTGCAACGAGTGGCTCGAGCAGGGCAATGACAGGCTCGAGATCAGCCTCGGCGGAGATATGCTTCTTCGAGAGCGAGACATCCATCATCGCACCGAGCTCCTCGACATCAATGTGGGCAGGCTTGAGCGCATTGAGGAACGGAAGCAAGCGCTCGACCGTCGTATCGGCAATGTCGTCCGTCTGAATAACAGTCTGCGGACGTCCTTCTTCGCTGTTCTTCCTTGACAAGCTTTCCCGCTCCCGCTCTCGGTTGTTATCGAGCATGGGCGCTAGGATCTCGAGCACTCGGGCAGCAACGAGGTCAGGGTCGAGCGGCTCCTGTCGTAGCGTCTCAATGTGGGGCACCAAGCCGTTGATGAGCGCCACCTGGAGATGATCACCGATCGACTGACGAGACTCGCTCATGACATGCTCGAGGTCGCCAAACTTAGACGCAATAAGCTCGGTGAGCTGATGAGTCGCCTCAGTCCGATCAACGACCGACTTGACCTGAGCACGCGCAAAGCCGTCTTCGAGCATGGGCTCTAGCAGCCTCTCCAACGTGCCTTCCAGCGCTTCGTTTGTTGCGCCCTGGGTGCTCTCGAGAGCGCTTTGCAGCCGTCGCAGCAAAAGATCGGCGAGCTCTTGAGACGAGTTGAGAGAGAGATCCATGGTGGATGGGAACTTCGCTGGCGCCGCTGTAGAAGGCGAGGTAGCCGCTGTTGAAGCAACAGGAGCAAGGACAGGTGCCGCGGCGGGGATCTTGTCGACCACAGATTCCATAGCCCTCGGCAGCGCCGTATCGAACGCAGCCATAAGCTCTCGCTTGAGATCAGCGATCTTTTGATCCAGCGTGTCAGAGACATAGTCGAAGTCGAGTTCGCCCTGCGCATCCAAGGGCGGATGGCCAGACCCAGTGCGGGCAGGATGGGTACTCTTGGCAACAGCCGATTCCGTACCAGCGTCCGCTTCGGACTTGGCGGCCGCAGCAGCAGCAGCGGCAGCGGCAATGGCCGCAGCACTCTGCGCGGCCGTCACTTCCTTAAATCGAGCGAAATGTTCTTGAAGCTGCTCTTCGACACGCACGCCGAAGCTCTCCAAGAGCCCCTCGCGATCCGCAACGTCGAGCTTGGCACCAATCATAGGTCGCACCTGACCCATAATGGTAACCTCGTCCAAGATCTTGCCTGCCCAGCCATCCAACGCCTTCTCGATGCGCTCACCAAGCTCCTCAATGATGTCCGACACAGCATCCTCATCATCCTCGTCGTCGTCCACGCTACGATCATCATCGGCATTGTCAAGGCTCAAACCATCCTCGTCGCCAACATCGACCGTGCCCGCGCGTCGGTGACGCAACGCCCTGCCAGAAGTGAGCGAGAGGGCCAGACTCTCCGCCGTCCCGTTCCGGCCGTGCGAACGGTAACTCCGCGGCATGCCGGAGCTGGTCGCATGTCCCGCAGCCTGTTGAGCGGCCTGGTCCGGACGAATCATAGGGATCGGTACGGGGGCGGAACGAGCGAGCTTCTGCTTGGCCGCATGGACAGCAGAGGCCGAAACGAGCGCCGAAGCAGCTGCAGTCGCGTCGTCCGAGTACTGTTCATACATCGACGAAAGAGGCATCCGTCCCGAAGTCGACGATTCGCCCGTCCTCGGCCCATCATTCGAAGGCCGCTCCAAGATACTGCTCCGCCGATCATTCTCCTGATCATGTTCCGAATCCATATCCCTCGGAACGTCAGGCATGGAAGTGCGAGGCATGTTGCCATCACCATGCTCGTGCGACTCGTTCGAGACGTCCCCGCCCGCAGCGCCAGACGCCACCTCGTCCGGCCGTCGGATCGGGATCGCCTTGTTGCCCACGGTGAAGGTAAAGTCCGAGGCGGGCACGTTCGACAGGACACCACTGTTGCCAAAGATGAGCGGCGTCGGACGGTCCGGTCCAGGCATTCCCCCAAAGTTGGGAATCCCTGGCCGTGACGCTGGGCCAGCGGCGGTAGATCGTCCCCAAGTAGGCTGGAAAGCCGGAGCATTGGCCTGAAGGGAGTAGTCCCCGCTCGTATCGGCCCCTGCTGCCGCCGCCGGATGATGAATGACGGGCAACGAGATCGCAGACGGAGGTACAGCGGGCAAAGGCATCGAAGGCGAATGAATATTGCCCGAACTTCCAAATGGTCGGACAGCCGTACCATCATGCATATTCCGAAGTGGGCCCTCGATACTCGCCGTCGAGTTCATCGGACGCTGAGGCGTGAAATGCGCAGTAGGATCAAACGCGTCCTCAGACTGTTGGAACGAGAACTCGCCTTCATCCTGCTCGGCCGCCTGCTGAATGAATCGAGGTCGTTTCTCTCGTCCCTGGGCATCCCGAAGCGACGTAGGGAGCAGCGCAGCAGCAGCAACAGCGGCGGCAGGATCGACGTGCGCAGGAAGGGCGCGGATGGGGTACATCAACGGTACCGGCTCCGGAATCGTAACCTTAGTCACACCAGGCGCGGTGAAGGTGAACTTGCCAGGGGTGAACGAAGGAGCGGTAGCATTGAGCGACTTCCGACTCTCCGACGCTGAAGTATCCCCAAAGCTGAACTCCTTCGCAGCAGGGTTGAGCATCGTATTTCCTGCCGATCGACCAATGGTTCCACTGGCACCGGCTCCCATACCACCAGCACCGAAGCGGGGCATCGTGTTTTTGTTTGACTCGTGGTATGCCTGTGTCTGGTACGGACTGATCTCCGCATTCCGACCCGGACCATACGCAGCGGAAGTCTGCGGGAACTTGAAGTCTTCGCTCATCCGGCCTACATGACCACTGGCAGCAGCGGGGTGATCCAAAGGCCCGTGTCCACCAAACGTCTCCGCTCCACCACTGTACTGATCCTCCTCGTCCTCGTCCGAGGGGTTACTGACAATGTCGTAGTTGTCCGACGGACGACGCGCTGCGTTGGGGAAGCCAGGAGGCCTATGACGGGGCATATCAGTCCGATTCCTCCGTTGGTCGTAGTCGTCCCCTTCGCCGAAACTGCTACTGGGGAGCGTATTGACCGTACCAGATCGCGGTCGACCAAGAACGCCCGCCGCACCTCGCTGTCCACCAGCGGCGTACAGATCCATCCCACGCGCAGCCCTCCGCTCCGCGCGCATCTGCCTCCTCTCTTCCCGTCTGAACTGAGCAGCCTCTTCATCCGAAGGGTTACTGTACACCTCATCACTAGCACCTTCCGTCGTCGCCTCCGAAATATCATCCCCTCCATCCTGGCCTTCATCATTCGTGCGTTGGAGATGCTCCAACTCGCTCATGCTCAGACCGGAGATATCGTTCGAGCCGCGCATGGAGGCGCGCGCGTGGCCGGAGGCTGTGACGCCGGGACGAGCGCCAAAGTCGGAAAGTTGAGCTGCGCTTCGACGGGCCCAGTGTCGCTCGCTCGCCTGGGAGGCTTGACGCTTATGAGTGCCCGTCTCATCATCATCGTCCTCATCCTCATCCTCGACGTTCGAATCGTCAGCGTCTTCAGATGGATTCGTGCGCATGTCCGCGTCGTCAACGTCTTCGACAGCGTCTCCATCGGGACGACCATGTTCGTTCCGGTGAGACTTGGACGTCTTGCGACTGTGAGGACCAGAATGGAGGACCGCACCGCCCTCATCACCTTCCTCATCAACCTCAGCAATATCATATCCAAATCCACGCGCAAGGTCTTTCCAATTCGGTGTTCCCGATCGGGCGGAGGAAGGAGCATTATTGCCAGAGATCGAATCCGCCGTCGTATCCGCCGTAGCCAGACCGCCTTCCATGAAGCCGGCACCAACCATACCGGCCGAACTTCCCAAGCCAGCCGTAGCACTGTCGTCCTGCTCCAACGAAGCCGACAGGTCCTGATGCTGCCTCTGCGTGCCCGTCGAGTTCGAGTCCAGACGACCGTACGACGACGGACGATCGGCCGTCTCGGGTCGACCGAATCCATCGAAAGCCATCGTTCCGCGGTCCGATGAAGACCGAGCGAGCGGTGGTGCCGGAGCGTTGAGTAGACCCTCGAGGTACTGCGTAGGTGCAACAGCAAGCGAAGCAGACGGCGCATGCGTTCCTGCGCTGTGTTGTTGGGCGTTTTCGTACTGCGGGAGATGCATTCTGGAAGGGTCCGCCGAGTCCGAATACGACGAAAGTCGCCTCGGATTGGATGACGCGTTCATATTGTCGCCACTGAGCGGGGGTGCGTCCGCCTCCGCTTGAGATTGCAGGTAGCGGTTCAACTTGAACGAGACCATATTATGATCCGCCGGACTGGAGATGGACAGATCACGACCATGGTTATGTTGCTGGGAATCATCGCCTTCGACACCTCCCTGACCAAGTCCGAAGGTAGACCCATCGCCAGCGCCGACTCCATAGCCCCAAGAAGCAGCCTCCCGTTGATCGCCAGCCGGACCAGGACCGCCTCCCATACGATATCCAGCCCGACTCGCACTCCGACTATCATAGTTCGAGCCCGCTCCCATCTCCCCACTCCGATCTTCTTCCTCAGCAGCCTCGATACGCTCCCGAATCCTCTGCTCCCGATAGATGTCCCACGCGCCTTTACCAGGCAGATAAATATCAATGGACTCCGGCAGACCTTGATCGTACGGCCACGCTTCGGGGAACATGGCCGCTGAGATCGTCTGGTCTTCGGAGAGCAGGTAGGAGGCATCTTCGTCAATGTAGAGGAGCTCTGGGTCGAACGGTTCTGGTGTGCGGGTGGGCCATTTGGATCGGACGGAGGCGGTATCGCGCGCGACATTTCGGTTTTTACGAGCTTGTTTCTCCTGTTCCGTCTTGCCGCCGACACTCTTGTCGTCATTCTCTTCGAGAGCAGCCAAGTCAGCTGCAGCTTGCTCGTGCGCAGCCTGGTCGATCTCCTTGGGCAGGGCTACGACGTTACGCTTCTTGAGCGCCGCACCCTGTACACTCGACAGGAGCTGGAAGACGGCAGGTCCACTCATGCTTACGGAGGGTTTGGAGTTATGGCCGGTGGTCTTGAGTGGGGTGTGTTGTGGTAATCCACGCGACGCGCGACCTCCCCTTGGTCGATTGTTGGCAAGGAGGTTGTTGCTAGAGGCTGAGATGGGAAGACCTCCTGGTCCGCCTCCAGGAATGGGGGAGATACCTCCCAATCGACCCGAGGGAGCCGAGGCAGAGGCGATGGAGGGCGTACTGGCTCCACTGGGCGGACCGACTCCATTCGACATAGGATTCCCACCTCCTCCACCTCCATGGAACATGTTCATCCCGCTCAAGGGCGTGGGAGGACCAATACCCGCACTCGAGAGTGCGGTGGGACTGATACTCATCTGCATACCTCCGATGCCCATTCCCATTCCCATACCCGGTGGGATGGGAGCCATCATAGCACCCGGGTGATGAGAAATCATGCCGGGACCGGGACCGGTTGCGATGCCTGCCATGTTGGGTGCACTGGGAGTGAGGACGTTCCCACCGGGTGAGATCATGCCTCCGTTGTTGAAGCCAGGACTGAGCATAGGCATGTTTTGAGATGGACCACCACGTCCCCCACCGCCGCCTCCGCCTCCTCCGCCGCCGCCGCCGCCTCCGCCTGGCATGAAGGGAGCACTCATGGCGCTGAGACCGAGTTTGGTAGGTGCGCCTGGTCGTCTACCTCCTTGTGAGCCGAGATTCATGGGCTGCTGGCCGGATGACTGGCCACCTTGAGCGGCGTGTAGTTGGGATTGGATGTGCTGGAGCTGTCTCTGTTTTATTCAGGAGAGAGAGATGCCATGAGCAAAATGTGCGAGAGGGAGATGAATGAGGAGAGAAGGATATACACACCATTCCGGGTCCGAGATTACCGCCTTGACCGAGACCGAGGTTCATGCCTCCTCCTCCTGGAAATCTTCGTTGTGGACCGCCTGCTGAGTTTGGCCCGCCTGCTGATGGAAGACCGGCTGAGGGACTCATGGTGTTGGGTGAGAAACCCTGCTGCATGGGTGCTCCTCCGTTGCCCTGGGGTATCTAAAGGTGGGGTGACAAAGGGAGGCAGGGCGAAAGAACGGGGTGAGTAATCTGGTGGGATCAATGTTGGACAGTGGGAAGAGGTGACTTACATGCAAGTGGAGATTGTGGTGGGCCATTTTTGTGTATCTCTAAGGGATAGGTCGAGCGGGTCGAGTGGAGGGCTGAGAGTCGCGCTGAGACCTATTCTCTACGGCAACACCCACGCACTTCTGCCGGTGAATTGTGATGGTGTCCGATGAGCACCAAGTGGTGTGTGGGTGTGTGCGTGTTGGGGGTGATCAGTTCGCGTGGAAGGGTTCTCGCGTTTCGAGATACCTTCTGAGGGAGCGCGCGTCGATATCTGACTTCCAGTGACCGCGCGCACGTCAATCTATGGTTGAAATCTCTGACTTCCCTCTTGTAGGAAAGGGAGAGAGAGAAAGAGACTGGGTGATGGTAGTGAGCGAGGAATTATGAGAGAGAGGAAGGTGCGTGCCTTTGGGTTGGCTGGGAAGGCGGGCTGGCTGCTGGCTTGCTGCTTCCGAAATGTGTTGGTCTCAGCGGAAAGTGGGCATATTTTCAAGTGAAAAACAGTGGCCACTCTTTCACCCCACAGAAACACCAATACCACGTGCTTCCCATCATCTTCCCACACCAACACTCGCCCATCACGGAGTCCTGAATTTCACAAAGGTTCACGCAGTCGTTGCTCTCATCGATATTACTGCGAACGTCGGTCGTCCAAGTTGTTATGTTGCTGTGGTTGGACAGGAAGAATAGCGACCAAGCGAGAACAGACTCCACGTGGCAACAAGCGAAGCGGCGAATCAATCGAAAATATGATCGTCCAAGCACGTGACTTTTGGGTTGAGGAAAGAGACTGGTGTAGTGCCAGCGGAGTTGCAGAGGCCCGTTCCCCGCCTACATGAAGCCTCGAAAGCCTCGCCTGTGGGTTATCTTTCGCCGCTCCATCCCCCCAGCCACGCGCTGAACACAAGAGAAAAGCGAGAGATTTGGTCCCTTTGCCAGCAAGGGTATCAGGAGCAGCAGCAAGTATAGCAAGTATGGCAAGGAGAGAAGCAGAGAGAGAGGGATTGGAGATGAAGGTGGGATGGGATGGAGATGTGTGATTTTGCCTCAGGCGTGTGGTTTGTAATGTCACGTCAAATGGGATGGAGTGGTGGAATTACAAAATAAGACTCGGTGCGGTGTAATGATGTGGAGAGTTGTAATAGGAACTCACTCATCCACTCATCCACTCACCCACTGTCTTCCTCTTGTCCATCCAGCCAGCCAGCCAGCGCTCGATGCCATCCACAACCTCGTCCACACCATTCACTCTCTCTTCTTCCATAGCAGCAACAGCACACTCATCACGCAGACGCATCTATCACAGGGACAGACAGAACAAGAGAGGGGACACGCACATGCTCCCATAAGGGCAGTTCATCTCTCTCTCTCTCTCTCACACACCACCACCAACCACATCTCAACCAACCTCATCTCCTCAACATCCTCACCCTCTCAACGCCATGTACGCAGCAACAGCAGGAACAGCATCAACCTCAACCTCACAACCACAGCTATCCACAGAAGCAATCATCGCTTCCCTTGCAAACGGACCACACAACTCACACGCCATCGTACCCATGGGTCCACCACAACAGGGCCCTTCCTCCTCCTCAGCAGCAGCCTCATCATCAGCCATCATGCCAACTGCCTCACCCGCTCTCTACCCTCCTCAGCCATACGGATACCCTCCTTCATCAGCTGCCATCTTACAGCAACCATCCGCATCACCACATGGCTCAGCACATCTCAACCTCGGCCCAGACCATCATCAGCAGCAGCAGCAGCAGCAGCAGCAACAACAGCAGCAGCAAATGCAGCAACAACACCAACACCAGCAGCAATTACATCAACAACATCAACATCAACAACAGCAGCAGCAACAGGCAAAGATGAATGGGATACCAAACGGACCCACCACATCCGTCCGCCCACCAACCCCTTCCACATCTTCATCCTCACCCAATCAGGCAGCCGCACAACAGCAACAACAGCAACAGCAACACGTCCGCAAACGAAACGCTTCTCTCTCAGCCGATCAGGCAGGGTCACCCGCTGCTGTCCAGGGCAAAGAGAAGAGACCCCGCAATTCCAACAGCGCAGCCAATCTCCAACAACAGGGGAAAGGAGCATCACCGCGCGGGGGTGGGCATGGGAAGGATCTCAATGGCAATGCCACGGGCGGTTCTGGACCTGGGCCGAGTGCGCAGCAACAGCAGCAGCAGGGTGGGCCAGCCAAAGATGTGACGTGGGGCGAGGAATCTGCCAAGTGAGTTCATTCAAGGGAGGGGGAAACCCCATTCGTTCCTTTCCGTCCCTAATCTCCGAACTGACTCTTTTCGATCTCGATCTCGATCTCAATCTTCATCTCTCACTCCTGAAATTCTCATTGTGATCAGACTCGATGTCTATGTTTGGGACTACCTCACTCGCCGCGGTTTTACTCAGGCCGCTAAAGCGCTCATCTCCGACGCCGGCATGGCCGCGCCTCCAGATGTCCCAATAACAACTCCACAGGGTCTACTCCATGAGTGAGTCTACCTGCTCTGAACGGATGCCGTGGAAATAGCGGTGTTTTTTTTCTCACTTTCTCATGTTCACAACAGATACTGGGCCGTCTTCTGGGACATGTTCGGAGCTCGGTCGGACAAGACGCAGGACCAGCAGCATGCTCGGAAACACGACTCGCTCGACGTCCAGGGTATGCAAGGTTTCCCCGCCGACTCCTCCATCGCCGGCGGACCTCCGCAGCAGCCATCGGGAATGATGAACCCAGCCTGGTATCTCGGCGGGACTGGACCGCAGCAGGATGGGAATGCCCATGCGCAGGGACTCATGCTCGGTGCTGCGGGCGCGAATGGGATGCCGATCAATCAGGCCGTACTGAGGAACGCGATCGTAGGACCAGCTTCTGCTGCAGCAGCCGCAGCCGCAAATGCCAACCACCTCGGTCCACCTTCGTCCTCCTCCACATCGACCCCAGCCAACTCGGCAGCAAATATACCCATGCCCCTCCTCGGTCCACCATGGAATGTCCTCCACAATGCCCAACAGATCCATTTGCTCACCTCCGCTGCGCAGAAGATGGGTGTCTCGATGGATGAGCTCAGGATCATGACCCCTGCGAGTCGGACGCAGTTCCTTGTTGGGGCGGGGTTGACGCCTCAGCAGCAGGCGCAGAGTTTGAAGGCGTTGCAGTTTGGGCAGGGTGGTGGGCAGCCTGGGCCAGGGCCGGGGCCGGGGCTCGGGCAACCGGGTGGGTCGGGACCTGTGAACGTGAGTTTACTGTTCTCTGATGTGTGATCTCCATTTGTTGGCTGTACTAACCTTCTCTTCCTTGTTTGTGGATGCGCGAAATGCGTTGTTTTCAAAACAGCAGGCGGTCCGACAGATGCAGATGCAACAGCAACAGCACCAGATGTCGATGATGCAAGCTCAGCAGGGCCAGGATGGACAGCGGGGGATGGGGGGACCTGTAGGGGCGTCGAATATGCAGGGTCGACCACCCAGTTCAAATGGTGGGCCTGGCGGAGATCCATCACAACAACAGCAGCAACAACAACAACATCAAGCGGGCGGTCGACAGACCGGTCCGGGCCAGTCGCCGCTTGTTGGGATGGGACAGTCGATTCCTGCTGTAGGCGGTGGAGGGCCACCAGGCCAAGGTCAGGGTCAGGGTCAAGGGCAGATGCATCCTGGGATGAGGATGGCAGGCGCGGGACCTCAGCCGTCGCCTTTATTGCAGGGTGCTCCTCAGTTACAACAACAACAGCAACAACAGCAGCAGGGTCAGCAGAGGTTACCACCGGGTGCGACGGGTCCTGGACCGGGGCCGGGTGGGCCGCAGACGCATCCTATGCATCCTGGTGGGCAGGGTCAAGGGCATCCTGGGATGCAGATGCAACAGCAGCAGCAGCAGCAGCAGCAGGGTGGGCCGAGTGGACAACAGAGGGGGATGCAGTTTGGTATGCCGCCTCAGCAGCAGCAGCATCAGATGACGCAGCAGCAGCAACAGCAACGTGAGTGTTTCCTGACTTTCGCTTTTGAGCGCGGGGGGCATATGACGAAACATAAGAGATGGTTGCTGATTTTCCCATTCCCCTCCCCATACCGCACGCGCGCCTATTTAGACGTGTTCTCGTCCATGCAACAATATCACGAACTTTCGCAGATGGAGTACCAAACGTCCACCTCGAATGCGCACAACCCGGATTATGCAGGTCAAGCTATGGCCCGAGCGAGGGATTATCATGTGAAGCTACAGCAGCTGGGAAACATGTATCCGCAGCTGTATTCGCATTTCCAACATATGGTAACTCAGCAACAGCAGACGCAACAACAGCAACAACAGCAGGCTGCTGCTGCACAGCAGGCTCAACAGGCTGCTGCGTCTGCATCTCAGGCTCAGGCGCAGGGACATCTTATGGGTGGCTCGGTTGGGCCGCATGGGTTTGGTGGGCCGCAGGGGATGAGTCAGCCTGGGGGGATGGTACCGCGCGGACCTGGACCTGGTGGTCCCGTAGGCGTCGGTGGTGTTGGCCAAGGAGGAGCAGGAGCAGGGCCGAATAACCAAGGACTCAATCCTGGCCAGGGTCAAGGTCCACAACAGCAAGTACCGCCTGGGATGTTAAATTCTGCACAGGCTGCGCAGATGAGTCAGATGATGACGGCTCAGCAGCGGGAACAGTTTCAGCATCGACATCAACAACAGCAGCAGCAGCAGCAACAGCTTGCTGTTACGGCTGCAGCTGCGGCGGCTGCTCAGCAGCAGCAAAGTCAACATCAACATCAGCAGCAGGGGCCAGGGCAAGGGCAGGGACAGCCTCAGCAAGGCCAGCAGCAAGGGCAATTATCTCAGCAGGGTGGTGGTATGATTCCTCATTCTTCACAACCGGGTCAACTACAACAGCCTGGTCCACTCCGGTTATCGAACGGGTTCAACAATATGACACCCCAACAACGGGCTCATTTCGCGCAGCAGAGTCCTGCTGCGTTGGCGAATAATCCGGGGTTGATGGCTAGTATGATGCAGCCTGGTCCTGGGCCGGGTGGGATGGGTGGGATGCCACCTGGTTCGGGTCCTGGGTCTGGGCCGGGGATGATGTCACAACAGCAACAGCAGCAGAGGATGGGGATGATGCCTGGTCAACAACCGCCTACGCCTGGGCTAGGGCCTGGTCAACCCCTCGGAGGACCACCACCCCACCCTCCCCTTCCTCAGGGAGGGAACAACGGCGCCGGAGGACCGGGGGGACCTAGTCTGTTCGAGGATTACAATGTCCAGTTGGAAGCGCAGAGGAGACAACAGTTGGCAGCGGGTATGCAGGCTGCTCAACAACAGGGACCTGGTGGTCCGGGTCCACCTGGTCCGACACCACATCCGCCGTTCAATAACCAAGGAGGAGGGGGCGGTGTACCTTCGCGCTCGGGTCCTACACCCGATGGAGATCTATCCAAACGGCCGGCGATGCAACGGACTGCATCGATGAATGGTCCTCCGGGTAGTATGGGTCCTCCTCAGAGTATACTCAGTCCGTCGCCAAGGGGTCTGCCGAGCAATTTGCAGATGGGCGGTCCTGGGACTGTTAATGGTGTCAATGGCGCGTCTGCTGCTTCGCCTGCGGCGGGTGTTGTGCCTAGCACGCCCAAGTTGGGCAATACGGGCGGTCCGTCTGCGACGGGAGCTGATACCAATGCGAGTGGAGGAGGAGGAGGAGGAGCGAGCGCGGGCAATGCGAATGCAAATGCGGGTGGTAGTGGTGGGAAAGCTACGAAGAAGAAGGAGACTGCGCGGGCGAGGAAGAATTCGAAGGCGGCTACTACTGCCAAGACGCCTGTGACCCCTGCGGCTGCGCCGAATAATAATGCGGCCGGTGCGAACAGCAGCAACTCGACGGCCGCGAATGGCGGTGCTGGGGCTGGGGCTGGAGCGAATGCGGGATCTGGTTCTGCATCTGTGTCTACGCCTGCTGCTGGTGCTACGCCTTCTTCGAAACCTACACCTACGGCTTCGAACGCGATGACGCCTGCGACGGGTAAGGTTGATTTGCCTACGCCTCAAAATGCCCAGACGCCCGTTGCGTCGTCGTCGTCCACTATGGCGCCTCCTCCGCCGAACTCGGGCAAGTCACAGCCGATGGCGTTACCAGATGTCGCTGCTCCTTCTTCGACGGCGTCTTCGTCTTCGTCCCAACAGCAGCAGCTACAACAACAACAGGCGAACGGGATGGCAATGTCAGCATCTTCAGGTACGGGACCCGACTCGTCCGCTAACGGATTGATCAGTGGCAGCCTTGGACAGACAGCCATGCTGGGCTCTTCGTCTGCTTCCTTGGCGCCGTCCTCGAACGATCCGACGAACGGAGGTGGTCTTGGTGGACCTACCCCTGTGCTGACGTCCAATCCGATGTCTGGTGGTAGTGGTGGGCAGCAGCAGCAACAACAGAATGGGACGTCCAATAATGCTTTCAGCTTTGGGACGAACTTCGCTGCGGGTGGGATGGATGATTATTCGATCTTCCATCAGGGCGGAGGGATGGATTTCTTCTCGTCCCTGGACTTCGGTAATGCGGGCGGTGGTGGCGGTGGGGATGGGAACGGGAATGGAGGGGTCAACACCTCGTCTTCGAACATGTTTGGAGGTGGGATTGGCGATGGTTCCAACCTGGGCGGCGGTGGGGAAGGTGGATTTTACAGTGGGCTTACGAGCGATGTGTGGGATTCGAACAGTCTGAATATGCTGTTCAGTGGATCGGATACGCTTGCGGGTACTGGGTCGGGTGGGGGGTTATGAAGCAAGGAAGCTGCGGCTTGCCTTGCACACCTCCTGGTCCCTGGCTCCTCACGGGCACGACGTCGGCGTTTTCACCCCCTGTCGAAACGCCGACTCGGATCTGACTGGTCCTTCGTCGCCAACTCTCGCTGCAGTCCGAGATAGACGATATCGGCAATGCGTAACACCATCGCCATTGGTCCTCCCACATTCCCGCCCTCGGCCGCAGGACTACCTCAAGTCCTCATCACCCCTCTTCGTCCCCCCCCCCCCCCCCCCCCCCCCCCCCCCCCCTCCGTGCTCCTCTCGTCTTCGTTGCAAGTGCTCGAGTCACCTTTGCTTCCCCAACCTTTCCGCGTCGTTGGTCGACAAAAAGCCCCCCACTACCTCTCTCCTTTCCCGCGCCGTCTCCGCTCTCCGCAGTTATACACACGGTTATATATTTTTTCTTTTTCTTAACTACTCCCCCACTTCGCTTCTTCTTATCGCCTTGCGTTTCCGGTTCCTGTCACACACACATTTCCAAACAACCCGCTCTTACAGACGTCCTTCTCCTCCTCCCTTTTCTGCTTCTCTCACATCTCTCTTTTTGGGGCCGTCCTCGCATTTACTTCTTTTCTTTGAATCTCGCTGTTTCCTGTTGTTGTTCTTTTCCCACCCTTCCCCTTCCACCCCCCTCCCCTTTTCCACACTACACCGCCGCCGCCTCTGTGCCTGTCTTCTTCTGGTCTGGAACGCTCCCTACCTAGGCGTATCGCAAGCCTTCCCCTTCCTCAAACCAAAAAAGGGCTCACCTCAAACCCCTACATGCTCAGTTGCTTCGTTTCTATTTCCCACGGGCGTCTACTCCGCTCTTAACACACGCACTCTTCCCCGCTCTCTCACTCACATATCAAGTCTGCACAACCCACCCACACACACACACACCCAACCTGCTCGAGTTTTTGTTTTGGTGAAAAATGTTCTTTGAATACCATTCCACACTTGCGCCTTTGTCTTGTTTTGTTTGGGCGCTCGATGCGTCGTTCTTTCTGGTCTTCTTGGCTCGTCCGTTTGGAAGAAGGTGATTGTATTGGAGGGAGAAGGACTTCATGCTGCTGTATGCGAAAAGATGAGGGACCTGCCGTAGATCTAGTTTGCACCGCTCTAGGCGTCCGTCCATTCCAGACCCTATGAGGAAGAAAAAAGGGATCGTCAGCGGAGGTAAGGGGGGTGAGCGGAGGGAGACGTGCGCTTAGAAGTCAGGTGGAAGATCAAAACGTACCCCGACAAGACCAGTCAAAGCCGGCAATTTGCCCTTCGTAGGTGCAAGCACTGTCATAGTCTTGCGATTGAGATCCATATCCGCACTGGAGGAAGGGAAAAGGAAAATAAGATATGTCAGCAGGGTAGGAAAGGCGCATGAGAGTGTGTCAGGGACAACAGGGCGGTTCCTCACACATGGATGAAACCCAAGATAGGCGACCCCAGAATCTCATCATCCGTCAAACCATCCTGCTCATCCTCCAACCCAATTCCAATACCCGCAGTAGCATCAGCCTCCGCCTTCGCCTTCGCCGCGCCCACCTTCGGACCCGTACCCCTCGGCGTCTGGATCAAGGCCACGATGGAGTGCAGGAGTCTGGCTTGGTCCGCAGTTGACTGTGTGGGGTCGAGTTTGACGAGTTGGGTTTGGGTTACTGTTCGTTGGGCGCCGATGGGGAGGGCGGAGGAAGGTGCCATAGCCTCTGTTTGAATCAAAAAGTAAGGGCAGAAAGTGAGATCAGTTTAAGTCAAGTGTGGGAGAAGTCTGGGACGAGGGACTATCCTGGTCGAGACTGGTGAAAAATCAAAACGCACCTTGTCCCACACGCCAGATCCACATCAAATCAAGAGGTAGGGTGCTAGAGAACGCACTGAGCGTGGAAACCCCTCCCAAACTCTCCTCATGGCCCGGTAGCGTGACCTCCTTCGTTGCGTCTCCGTCCGGCTGGGAAAGGTCCGGGATGGTGATCTTCGCGGGGCCGGAGCCGCCGTAGAAGTAAGAGCGGACTTGGAGCGATCGAAGACGGGCGCGGTAGATGTCGTCGAGCTCGACGACCTTTGTTCAGATAACACGACCAGATCAGAGAGATGAAGTCAGGAAGAAAGCGAACGAGAGAGAGAGAAAAGAAAAATGAAAGGAAAGGACTCACCCCTCCCGACTTGGCCAACTTGATCACGCTCACCCCAGAGTTCGGATGTCCATACAACCTCGTCAACTCAATCGTAAGCTTATCATGCCCCAACACCACAATCGTATCCACCTTCAAAGCCCTCGCGACATACTGAATCCAAGCATACCGACTCCTCCCATCCGCAGTAATAACACCAGCCGTATCAACAATAACCCCACTCATCCTCGCCCTCCCATCCCTCGCCAACCGTCGTTCCACTCCCTCCGCGAGCCAGTCAACGACCCGTTTGGAGTGCATCTCGTTATCCCGGACATTATCTCGTCCGAGCCAGAGGGTGTAAGGGGAGACGATGTGGGCGGAGGTTGAGGTTGGGTGGATGGCGCCTGTTGTGGAGGTTGTGAGGCCGTAGGGTAGAGCGGGGGAGGTGGAGGCGAGGAAGGCGGTTGGGATTGGGTTTAGGGGTAGGGCGGAGAAGGTGAAGGGGAGTGGGGCGGCGCCCTGTAAATATGAGTGAGAAGCAAGAGAGAGGAGGGAGGGAGGGAAGGAGGGTATTTTCTGGCTTATCAGCGATCGATGATTGGGATTTCAATGGCAATGCGGACATCAAAACAGACTCACATCACCTGGATCTACGTTCACGATGACCGGCCACCAACCTGTGATCTCCGGCTGGTCCTCCTTATTGTTGGCAGCAGAAGAAGAAGAAGAAGAAGGCGACATCGTAGCCAACGCAGGAGACCTCATCGCCAAATTAGCCAAGAATTTAACCAAACTCGACTTGCCGGAACTCTCTCCTCCGACAACCATGACCCGCGGACCCTGGCCCTCAAACCGATAGGCCGTCGCCTCATTCTGACTCCAACTAGCAAACGAGTGAGATTGTTGTACCCCGCCGCCATCCGCAGAAGAAGAATCGAAGGAAATCGGAGAGGTCGAAGGGTGTAGTACGGCCGGTGCGTTACTGATCTCGGTTTGGAAGAAGTTTGTATTTGAGCGGAGGTAGGATCGGGCTTGGAGACGGCTTCGTTCGAGGGCGAGGTGGAGTTTTGTGTGGGTTGTGAAGGTGGGCGAGGGTTCGTCGGAGATGGATTCGAAGGTTGCTGAGCCTGCGATGTGGAGATGGGGGGAATGAGGGAGGGAGGGTCGAAAAAACGATGTTAGTCTCTACTTGTTTCTGGGAGGAGGGGAGGATTGAGAAAGTGCTGGGGAGGACGAAGAGGCAAGACGAAGGAGGGAGAAAGAGCTTCTGGGTCCTTGTCTTGCTTTGAGAAAGAGGGTCAGCCTCTAAGTCATCGCTCATTCTGGCAGGACAGAGAGGAGAGAAGAAGGCAAAGAAATATTCATAGATTCGGGGAGATTCCTCTCTCCTTCTTCAAGAAGACTGACCCTCGGACTCTTGCCCTCCATCGCCCTCGTCCTCGTCCCTCGCAATTTCTTATAGCATTTTGGGGGGAGAAGAACACACGGAAACACTCATCTCTAGTTCAGCCCCGGTCCAGGACGCAATAGCAGCCTTGGCCTCCTCTCCAAAGGGATACCATCTGCCCTCACCGGCCACGAGGGGAGCCCCGAAGCATTCGGCATCACCTCCCAGGCCAGGGACGAGTCGGAAGGAGATGCGTTCGCCTGGTTCGAGTTCGAAGCGGAATTCGGAACGGGGTGGGATGTGTTGGCGCCGGGTTGGGAGGGGGATGCCTGCGGTTGTGGTGGGAGGAGGGGCGGGATTGGATGTTGACATTTTTTTCCCTTTCCCTTATCCTTTCCTTTTCAGTTCACTTCCTTTTCTTTCCCTTCGAGACTGGGAATTGGATGTTGGTGGTTGGATGGAAGGATTGAAGGTGGATGCAACCTGAGGAAGTGGATGACTGGTCACGTGATGAAGGCGGTAAATTCACCAAAAGGCCACGTCGGTGCGATCGCAAAGTCAATCGCTGACGTTGGAGCTGAATAGAAACAGAAGAATAACCGGGAAAAAAAAGTCTACAAACATCTCTCTTCCTGCATGATAAGAAACCCAAGTCCTCTCTCCAAATTTCCTCCCTTCACAGCATCCACCGTGTCCCGGGGGCTGTGCCGGTCGAAGCGCCTGAAGGAGCCGCGTCCGTCCAAGCCTGTTCGAGAGTCGATGAGGAACCATCTACGTGCGAGTACTTTGCGCTGAGTTTTACGATGGATACCCAGCCGTTCATGAGAGCCCCTGTGAAGTTGCGAAGATGGAAAGGGGGGAAGAGAAGTGAGTTTGGTGGGCGAATATAGCAGGAGCGAGAAAGCGCATGCAACGCACAGATATCGGTTCCTTCTTGGAGATTGGATGGTGCGAGCATGGTGCCCATGGGTGGAGCGAAGGTGAGATGCATAGCTGGCTGCGGTCGCTTTGAGGAGGAGGAGGTAGCAGCTTCTTTGACCTCATCAACGCTGACTTGCTTGAATAACTGGCAAAGGGCGGGATGATAAATAGAGAGTCAGCTTGAGCATGACCGGATCAGTGGAAAGGAGAGTCGACACTCACCTTGGGATACTTGTTCTCCCACATCCGTGTCCAATATATCTTGGGTTCTTCCAGAGTCCAGGAGAGGGGTACGTTGACGCTGTAGCACTGCACGCCTTCGTCCCACTGTTCCCAGAGCCGCTTGACGATGTCGACAGTGAGATTGGTAGCGAGCTGCTCGATATGCTCTGGCGCAGGTGGAGAGCGGACAATGTGACCAGCGGCTGGATCGGTCTTTACAGGTTCGGTGGTGTTCTGAGCCGTTGCTTCTGATGTTGATGCGGCGGGAGGGAAGACGGGACGTTGTGGGCCTGAGTTCCCTTGGAAATGACCGTATGAGATTGCGATGCTCTTGACGCCTGAGAGAGCGCCGGAGAGAGCTGCGCCGAGTGTTCCTGAGGAGAGAGCGAATGCTGTTCCTGTGTTTCTGCCAAAGTTGGGACCGGAGATGACGAGGTCTGCCCAGGAGGTGAAGGGCGGGGCTGTTCCTTCGTCGGTGGGTTGATTGCGGGTGACAGGATGGGTGTTTGGACCGAAGAGGGTGTCGGCATTGAAGAGACCGACGTTGGTAGCTGTGGTGGGAGATCCATCGATGAGGACCCATTCGCCGACCTCGCCGTTGTCAGACTGGATATCTCTGCGGGTTGTGCTCCAGCAGTTGGCGTCGTCGTTGTGTGATCCGTCGTTGTTGGATTGGAGCGGGTAGTAGTACCAGACGGGGAGGTTTCCGCGGATGGTGAAGGCCATGGAGCCCCATGATCGCTGACCGGAGGGGAGGACTACGGTGACATCCCAGCCGAGGGCGATGAGTGCGTTGTAGAGAGGGAGCACGTGCGGAGACGAGAAGGAGGGAGGGCCATCATCGTTCACCAGGAGTACGCGTGGGTTGCGTTTGGCAGGGCTCATTGCTTCTCTGTGGGATGGGATGAACGTTGCTCTTACCTTTCTGTCAGCGCGTTCAAGTGGAGAATAATGCGACGTTCTTATCTCTTGATCTAATCGCCCGATCTGCCAATGACGTCACTCAATATTTCAGCTGATGACGCTCACTCCTCCTTGCATTCCTCTTTCTCTTCCTTCTGCTTCTTGCGGACGACAACCATCTCCAGCAAAGAAACACACGATGAGCAACCCACTCCTTGCCATCTTCTCAGGAATCTTCTCTGTCCTCCGCTTCCTGGTCTCCTCCCTCACAGGCATCTTCGCATCCTCATCCTACTCCTCAGCACACATGACTGCACACCTCCACTCCTCCCGCATCCTCATCTACCGCGGTCCAGACACCTACGTACCCATCACCATCCTCTCAGACGCATCCGACATCGACACTGACAAACTCAAGGTCACCCTCATCCAGAAGGGTTACCGCGCTGGTCTCTTCGGATGGGGCATTGCTCGATACCTGGGAGACGTCAGTGAGCGTGGCATCGACGTCACGCCCGACAACACCAAGAAGTGGGATGGGTCTGATTCAACAGCACCAGACATCGACACCGTCTCCACCTCATCATCATCATCCACAAAGACCACCGGAGACGAGGCAGAACACCGATCCACACTCACCACTCCCAACCTCACCCAACGCCAACGCTCCAAGATCCACACCGAACTCGAAAATCTCATCCCGGACATCCCACACAAACACCGTCTCGCCACCTTCCTCGTCCGAATCCCCGTTCGCTCCGGAGACGGCTACTTCCGCTTCAAGATCCGCACAGCCAAGAACACCGTCTACTCACCTACCATGCGCATCCTTTCCGTCTCCCTCTCCTCAGCCTCGATCAAGGGTGCCTCCATCCTGCCACCCACCATCGTGCCTGAACTCCTCATTCGCGCTGTTGGGTTGGCGGTGACGACGTTCTTGTACGGACTCTTCCCCATCGCTGCTCTGCTGGAGAAGGTCCTCCCGCGCAAGTGGTCTCGCAAGTTGCTCGGATGGCTCTACAGGCGACTCGGCATGGAACAGCGTCAACAGCAGTTCATGGACAAGCATGGACAGAAGGTCTTGGACGCTAGGAAGAAGACCATGGAGGCCGTGCCCTTTGCCAGCTTGGGTGTCAGGACGCATTACGAGATCGAGAAGGATGAGAAGGCCGGTCGGGGTGGTGTCATGTACTTGCATGCTTGATTCTATTCACTCTCAGTCTCTCTCTCTCTCTCTCTCGCCTCTCACATAATCCATCTGTAACATACACGTTATCTCAGACTTTCCCAATGCATCAAACGGACGGGTATATTTCACTTCTTGCATTTGCATTGGCTTTGGCAATCGTCTATAAGTCAGAAAAGAACGCAGCCCGCTCCGCACGCTTCGCATTGGCCTGATCCTGCCCCTTCATCTCCTTCTTCACCCCGCCCTTCTTGCCCCTCTTGTTCGAACGCTCATCGTCCTCATCGTCATCCCAGCTAGAGGAGGCAGCCGTGGGGGGAGCAAGGAGAGCACCTTTGGCTATCCCCTTTGAGAGTTGGGCTGCTTTGGTCTTGGGAGCTTCTGCTCTTGGGGCGGACGGTCCATCGGAGTCTGAGTCTGAGTCCGAGTCGTCGTCTTCATCTGCTTTCAATACAGGCGAATCGTCGTCCTCATCGCTCTCATCCTCCTCCTCGTCATCATCATCGTCATCACTGCCATCCTGACCCTTCGCCCGCATCTTCATCTTCTTCTTCGGCCCCTCCCCCTCCTCTTCATCCTCATCCTCACTATCCCCATCCAACAGATCCGCCAAATCACTCCACTTAATCGCACTCTCATGCCCAATACTAGCAACCCACCTCCCCTTCCTCCTGATCCGCTCAACAGGCATCCCATTCCCTCCATGATCAGCCAACACACCCAAGAGTGTATGCGGAGGTCCAATATGCAGGATCCGGATCAGGCCATCGGAGGAGCCGGTGAGGAGGACGTCGTCGTCCTGTGCGAAACGGGAGACGACGTCGTTGTCGAGGGTGGAGGATGGGTCGTAGAGAGGGCAGAGGGTGTCTACGGAGGCTGGATGACCTGGGATGCGGTCTACGTGGTCGAGCATGGCGCGTGTGGGAGCCCAGACGGAGAGTGTGCCTAGTTGGGTGCCCACGACGAATTTGGAGCCTCTGAAAGTAGCATAGCCATACGGTAAGTGAAGGAGAATGAGCTGGACTAGAGACTATACGTAATTAGGGAGGAACAATAACGCACCCTTTCACAGCTGCGACCGCCAACAGCTCGTCCTCCTGATCCTCACTAACCTCAACACCCTTCACACTCCCCACCTTCTTCCCCTCCCCCTCCGTCTTCGCACCACCAGACCCACCCTGTCGGAAATCAATAACACTCAACGTCCCATCTCCACTCGTACAGACAAGACGGGACCGAAGTGTGACAGTAGCGTCGTCGTTATCTTGTTCTGTGGCCTTCTTCTTGCCCTTTGATTGAGCGGAACGGGGCGGGGCGACGTGATTGCACCAGAGTAAGTCGCTGATCCAGTCGAAGTGGTGGGTATATGTCCTGACGGGTGTCGCAGTCGTTGGCTGGACGACATTCGTACTCCCCGCACCCGAGAGCTTTGTCTTCTTCGCAGCGGGACCTTCTGAAGAACTTGAGGTCGATGCGGAGGTAGTAGGTAATCTCGGATCCCAGAGTTTGACAGCTCCATCGTCGTCGCCTGTGACGAGCATGCCGGAGTCCAGTGTGATCATGCGCGAAGGAGGGGCAGCATGCGTATTTGCCCAATGGGAACGAATCACACCCGTATGCGTATCGATCGCGAAGAGAGACCGATCTTTCGAGGCTGTGTAGAGGGTTGCATTATCTGCGAAGGCGAGTGCGCGGGTGGATTTGATGGAGGGTCGGAGGGTGAGGGTCTTCTTGAAGTTGGCTGGGGAAGTTGGGGAGGAGGAGTAGTCGATGAGTTGTACTTTTCCAGAGAGGAGGCCTGCTGCTATTATGGTTGTGGTTGGGTCTGGATGGAAGGCGATGTCGAGTGCGTCGGAGGTGAGTGGGATGTCCATCTTGGTGCTTGCTGTGGGTGTAGCTGGGTGTTGGTTGGTGGTCAGGAAGAAGGTGTCAAGGTGAGAACGAGGTGACGAGGAGCGTGGGAAAATGGAGTGCGATGTGGAGGTCATGCAGTTGGAAAAAAGATGGAGGCTGGGACGAACCGAGCGCAGTACCACTACTCACTCATTCACTCAGGAAGAATAGTAAAAGGTCAGTATCGCTAAGACTCGCTCTCTAGCACACGCTCTGACAACCTATACTCCCTCCGAACAGCTTCAGGCCATGCGACACCCGCTCATCATCGCAGCCAGCCTCAAGACTTAAATCCCATTCATCACTCGCCGAAATCAACCCCAAAGGGCGAAACAGAACGAAGGCCCACAGAGGCTCAAACAGCGGAGGACACTGAGAGAATAGAAGGCGATCATGCGCACCCCTTTGCTGCACCCCACTCTCTACCTCACCCTCCTCGCCAGTTGGCTCATCCTCGCATCAGCTCAGTCCGCTCCTGCTCCATCTTCCCCCGCTCCAGTCTCAGCAGCGGCAGCAGCGGCGGCGGCGGCAGCATCAAAAAACGACAGAGACCTCGCCCTCCGCTCCGCTCATCACAAAACTCACAACAGAAGGCACGGCAACTCCTCACCTGCAGAATCAAAGAATGATGGCAGCTCCTCCTCCTCCTCCTCTTCCTCCAACCCAAACCCAGGAGCACAAATACCACGACCGAGGAGTACAGCCGACCTCGTCCTGACCGACATCGTACTCGTCACCACCGTCGAAGGAGGACTGTACGGTCTAGATCGCACGACGGGAGATACGATTTGGAACTTACCTGCGCATACGGGTAGTTCAGCCATTCCCGGCGACGACAACCCATTTGCAGGTTTTGGGCCCCTCGTGCGGACTACGTACGGTCCCAAACGGAGCTCCTTTGTCGAACTTCTGCAAGGGGGAGCGTCTTCTGGCACGTATGCGGGTGGGTTAGCGTCGCCCCCGACTCGTCCTGCGTATGCGTCCGATGACGACCAGGGCCCCAATGCAGATGCGGTTGCGCTTCTTGAGCAGGTTGGGATTTATGTAGTCGAACCTTCCTCCGCGGGGGATATCTACATGCTCACTCCTGCTGGTTCGAATGGAGCAACGGGCGGCGCGGGAGACGAACATCAGCACCAGCAACAACAGGGGGGCGATCATCATTCGGATCCACTCTCGGTTCCTCGAACGCATCTCTCCAAATTACCGCTTACGTTGCCTCAGCTCGTCCAGTTGTCCCCCTTCTCCTTCGCGGGTGATGACAGTCGGATCTTCATCGGACACAAGTCGACAACTCTTGTTGAATTGGACATCGCGACTGGATCGATCGGCGCTGTCTGGGGTGGATCCTCCCCTGACTCTGCAGCGACCAACTCCTCCTCCTCCTCGCCAGATTCTCACTCCTTCGATGACCATTCCACGCACGGACACGATCAGGCCCGTCGACCGTGGACTTACATCGGTCGGACGGACTACACGTTGACGATTCATGCGCGCAATCGACCTGCCCTTTCGCAGACGTTGCATTTCTCCACGTACGCACCTACCGCGGCTGATCTGGATATCCAAGCCATCTGGGCCCAAGCTGGTCATCCAGACCAACGCGCGGTGATCGGGACGGGCGAACAGCAGACGGTCGTCTGTTTCAATACGACCTCGTCTGCCGGGGGTGTTGGTCCGGGTGCTCCTTCGACTACGGTCAGGGAAGGAGAGGATGAAAGGCAGGTTTGGAGGACGAGTATTGCGGGAACTGTTGCTGGGATTTTTGATGTTGTTCAGCCTAGGGGTTTACAGGCTAGGGCTGAATATCGGGGGTCGGGAAGTAGTGTGGTGACGAGTTCGGTGGGGACAGCGACGACGACGGCTACTGCGGCTTCTGCGTCTGCGTCGTCTTCTTCTTCGGCGCGGTATATCGGGGGGGAAGCTCGGCCGGTCATTGTCCCTCATCCGCCCGTGTCGCTCTCGTCCCTCTTCGGCTCGAATCGCCAAGTCAGCGTCGGGTTGGGCAAACCCGTCTCGCGTAGGAATGGTGGAGGAGGAGGGGGTGAGGCTGAAGATGAGGAAGAGATTGATGAGGAAAGTGGATCGAGTCCGCTCTTTGATTCGCAAAGTATGGGGATGACGGACTCTCAGCGGCCTGCCTATCTGGGCTTCTCGGGTGGGAGTCTCTTCGCCATGGGCTCGAGCAGATTCCCACTGGCCGCTTTCAGTCCGCGCGCAGCTGCTGGGCTCACAGCCGGTTCGTCCACGGACGGATCCTCCTCCTCCTCCTCGGACCTCAGCCCCGGTCGATCCTCTTCCGCCTTTGATGAGTTTGACGGCCCGGAATCGGCGTCCAATACGGGTATGAGCGTGCGACCGTGCTCGGCTTTTGGCTGTTGGTTGGGCAGTTATCCTGTTGAGGTCGATTCGGAGACGGATCGGAATGCGCAGGAGGCGCTGTTGGGATCTGCGAGGAGACCTTTGGGTATTGCGGATCATCATGAGGTTGGTGGGTTTTGGGAGAGGTCGGGGAGGGAGGTTCCTGGTATTGATGCGCCGCCTTCCCGATTGGGTCCTGATGGGGTCTCTTCGGATCCGGACTCGACTTTGAATGGTCGGGGGTCCAATAGCTCCGATGGGAAAGAGGAGGCCAAGTGGTGGAAATCTGCCACGCCCAATCTCCCCACGCTCCTCTTCCAAGTTATCGGTCTCGGCTGCATCACGCTCTTCTCGTATGCGCTCATCCTGGGTATGAATGAGCAGCAGAGACGCTTTGAGGAGCGCGCGAATCATCTCGCGGGGATAGTCACCTTCTTTCCTCAAGACGCGCCTTATCTGACGGATGAGCAGGCGAATCTGCAGATGGTCATGGATCCGAATAGTGGGCAGCCGATTCTTGTCTCGCCTGAGGCCGTGTCGGTCTCGTCTGTGAATGCGACGCCTCAACTCAAGGAGAAGCCATTACCTGCGCCTCCTGTTACCCCGGGCCCCACACCGGAGGAGATCGAGCGAGCGAAGAAACTGGCGGCAGAGGAGGAAGTTGCTGCTGCTGAGCTTGCGAGGAAGAAGGAGGAGTTCCAGAGGTTGGCGCAGGCTACGGATGTGAATACGCTAGCTGCTTTTATTGAGCAGCAGCAACAGCAACAACAGAACGGAGGTGGGTCTTCGAATGGACATGCACAGATGGGGGAGAATGGGAGACCACTTTCTTCTTCGGCTAGTAGTACGCCGAATGGGAAGAGTGGGCCCGGAGGAGGAGGAGGGAAGCGGAGGAGGAGAGGGAAGAGGGCGGGTGCTGCTTTGGCTGCTAAGGCGGCTGCGCGGGCTGCTGCTGCTGGGGGTGTAGATGCGGGTGAGGGAGAGGATGATGATGGTGATGAGGATGAGGTCGGCGTTCCGGGTGAGGGTGGTAGTCCACCGGGTTTGTTAGTGAATGGGAGACCTTCGACACCGGGTAGCGCGGGTAAGAAGGCGAGTAGTGGTACGCCTTCTAAGGAACGTAAAGCGAATGGCGTACGGTTCGCGGAACAGCAGGAGATGGGGACGTCGTCATTGTCGCCAAGCAAAATACGACCGAACGGGCTAACTGCATCGGGATTGGCATCGGCGTCGACGGGTGCGGGCGGTATTCTGGGTACGTCCTACAACGGTCCGCCGCACTCACCGACTACCACGGCTTTACTCGACGGGGGTTGGCTCCAAGTTGGACCGGACGCGCAGTCGGCTGAGGAGCAGTTGGCGAAGATGGCGGCGCTGGCGTCGACTCCTGGTAGTATGCGTGGTCCGGATGGCGCGGAGGTTGGAGGAGGTGGAGAAGGGATGGAGGTGTTGGGGTCGAACAGCGGGAATGGGTCTGGTGGGCGGCAGTTAATATCGAAGAGTTCTGGGCTGGCGATTTCGGATGAGGTCCTTGGTGAGTTTCTCTTTCCTCTGCGTTTTATCAATCTGAGAGGAAAAACCTGACTCGTATCTTTGGCGTTGTTTTTGCGCAGGGTATGGAAGCTCGGGCACGGTCGTGTTCAAGGGGACATTCCAGGGCCGTGCTGTCGCTGTGAAGCGGCTGCTGCGGGACTTTGTAAATGTAGCCAGCAAGGAAGTGTCTCTTTTGGAAAGCGCAGACAATCAGTGAGTACATCAATTCAGGGTCTCATTTACGGCCTGATCCCAACTAAGATCCTCCGCCGCTGAACTTATCAACCCTTTCCTTGCGTCATGAACAGTCCCAATGTTATTCGATACTTCTACAAGGAACTCACGGGCTCCTTCTTGTACATAGCCCTCGAGCTCTGTCCGGCCAGTTTAGCGGACGTGATCGACAAGCCGACGGAGTTCCGCGATTTGTACAACATCCTCGAGCCGAAGCGGGCTTTGCAGCAGATTGCATCTGGAGTACGGCATCTGCATTCTTTGCACAGTGAGTTTTGTTCAACTTGTTCAGCTTGAAAACCTATTCTTCTGACTGATATGGTCGCTTCTTATTGCAGTTGTACACCGGGACATCAAGCCTCAAAACATCTTGGTAGCCGTGATGCCCAACAGCAAGCGGTTAAAGATGCTCCTGTCCGACTTTGGCCTGTCCAAACGACTTGATGGGCTAGCACAATCAAGTTTCAGTCAGACGGTGAACAACCCGGGTGGGACGGTCGGTTGGCGTGCACCCGAGATCTTGAGGGGCGATGTCCAGTTGGATAACGGAGGTGGCTCCGAGAGTGAGCAGAGCTCGATAGGGATAGCTTCGGATGGGACGAGAGAGCGTGGGCCGGCGGAGGAGAGGAAACGACTGACGCGGGCTGTGGACATCTTTGCGCTTGGTTGCGTGGCATAGTGAGTGGCGACTTTTCAAGTCCTGCTTCGTGTGGACCTGTTCTTCCCCTTGCTGACCGTCTTTGTTTTGGCTCTGACTCCCCCAGCTACGTGCTTGCGAACGGCGAACATCCATTCGGGAGTCGCTTCGAGCGGGAGATGAACATCATTCGAAACTGCAAGAACCTGTCGCGTCTGGATGGTCTGGGCGAGGAAGGCGTTGAAGCTCAGCACTTGATCAACGCCATGATTGCTGTCGAACCGCGCGAACGACCCTCGGCCTCGGATGTTCTTTCCCATCCGTACTTCTGGGACGCAGGCAAGCGGCTCAGCTTCTTGCAAGAGGCGAGTGACCGGTTCGAGATTATGGAGCGGGATCCACCTGCGGCTCCGCTTGTTGCGCTTGAGTCGCAGGCGGGTGTGGTGCTTGGTGGAGAGTGGTACAAGAAGGTCGATCGGGCGTTCGTAGATGACTTGGGCAAGTTCCGCAAGTATGATTCCAGGAGCGTGCAGGACTTGTTACGGGCATTGAGAAATAAGGTGAGTTTTCCATCGACGGAGTCTGCTGGGGTGTCTCCAGTGCTTGGACGTGGTTGCTCACGCGAACGAACACCCTTCTTTCTCAGAAACATCACTACCAAGATCTTAGTCCACACCTCAAGAAGCTGCTCGGACCAATACCTGGCGGCTTCCTCGCGTACTTCACCCGTCGGTTCCCACTGCTGTTCATGCATGTCCACTCGACCCTCAGCTCACAGCCGCTCATCCCGCTCGAGGCGCAGTTCAGAGAATACTTTGAACCGAACGAGCACGAGCATTGAAAAGCCTTTGCCTTCTTCCATTTCGGTATCGCCAGTTTTTCCAGTCCAACCACCCTCCGAACGGACAATCTGCGTTTCTCGCCACCTCCTTAATCTCTTTGGTCGTCTGCTCCGGCTCTTCCGTCCATTCGCTCCTGTCCTCTGCAATTTTGCCACGGCACCTATTCACTTATCAGTCATCTAGCGTTTCGCCTCAGTTTGTATCATCAAGCCCCTCCATTTCCGTGTCAATCCCAATTTGCATGCAAAATCATGCCCGCGCGTTTGATGGAGTATGAGTTCATGCGCTATCATTATCATTGGCTGCTGGTCCTGCTGGGTCTGCTACGGCGCCGTCCTCATCGTCGCTTGGAACATAGGCGGGAGGGTCTGGAACGGCGATGCCTCTTGAGCGATAGGCTTGGGCGACTTGATCCGGTGTTGGATCAGGACGGGCGGGAGGGCCTGGCTCCATCGCCATTGTCGTGACCAGAGGTGCCTTGCGCTTGACCAGAAGTCCAGCAGGATGAACAGACCGAGGGATCCTCATCGTTGGCGGCGTTGCTTCGGCTACCGTGCCATTCTGCTGAGCTGGATTTGATGCTGGAAGGATGCTCAAAAAAGTTTCCTCTTCTGAGGCATCGGCGCCGACGAGGGGCCAACTTCCGTCGGCATGCCAGGATGCCTTGAGAATACGGACGACCGTCCAGAGCGGGAGTCCACTTGGCGTCGGCGTCGAACTTGGCCCCGCTGCTTGTTGTACCACTTTGTTGCTGTCATTTCCGCCGATTCTTCGTCCGGAATCGAGGGCGGCCTTGTAATTTTTCAGACCGAGAGCGAGTGAGTCGCTTCCCTTCGTCGCCGAGGTGGTTGAATATCCATCCCAAGTGGACTGGAGCTCTTCTGCCGCAGGATATGCCTTCAATAGGGATGTGAGGTGAGAGACATGCTCATCGAGCGTCCAAGAGGGAGAAGGCTTGGAATTTTTGTTTGGGGCAGAAATGCGAGTTGTTGAAGAAGAAGGGCGAGAAGACGACGGCGCTGTCATCGAATCATTTGAGCTGGGATTTTCTCTACGGCGTAGCAAGAGCTGATTCCCTTCCCTGCCGAGACCTTGACCTCCTTGCTGTCGTGTGCAGGCGCCGCCGATGAGGATGAGAATCCAATGGTGATGGTCGAGCTGAGCAACCCTTCCACCGTTTGAGCCCGTCGTCATAACCTCCATCAGCAGGCCATCCCGCCTCTGCTCAACGCTTCGATAGACGACACTGCAAGGTCAAAAGGACAAGGGTATACACAGAGATCAGGCTGTCCTGGCCAAGGTAACTAGGTGCTCCAAAGGGTGATGCTGGCGTCGCCATGACAGACAGGAAAGAAAATGCTGTACCTCAGCCAGAAGAAGGAGACAGCAGCGCAAACGCCACCAAACAGCAGCCAGCCCCCGTCGAAACAACTCGCCACGATCGGACCACTGCGAGGCTGGTAGGCTTCATCGGGGCAGCATGGAAGCATGTCCGACTGGCTCTTCCGGCTCTCGTCGCCAGCTTCTTGCTCTCCGTTCTTGTCCTCGTTCGACCCGTCTCGGATTGGATGGGTCCCTTTGCGTTTCTCGTCTTCTTCCATCTTCAGTAAGTAGCATTTATTCGAGGAATCGTCCAGATTACTACCGTATTGACCACTACTTGATCTCTTTTTCTCTGTGATCAGTCTGTTCTTCTTCCCATCCCCTCTCACGGTCGGCGAGAATATCCAATCGTCGCTCCTTGGTTTGCTTGGGTCACTGGTCGGTTGCGGCGTCGGTTTGCTCATTGTGGCATGCGGACTCTGGATCGACGGGGATCAACAGCCTGAGCCTCGACACCTGAGATACACCCCTTATGCTACCAATGGATCAAGGGCATTTGCGGCATGCGCTCTCATCCTTGTCTCTTTCTTGAACGGTCTACTTTCTTCCGCGGTACCCAGGTTCAAGGTAAGTGTTCAGCTCTGCTTGATCTTCGATCTGGCTCTGATTTCGGCTGCATCTTTTTTCGCAGAATTTTTCAAGGATATGCCTGTTCAATCTGAGCTGGATCATAACGAGGGGCTCGGCTGATCGAACGGCCAACTACAAGATCTTCTCCGAGTTCTTCCATCCAAGTGTGATTAGCGCCGGAGTCGGTATTCTCGCCAACATCCTAATCTTTCCCCGGTCGGGCCACAGCGTGTTCACCGAGCAGTTGCTCAACAGCTTCGAGCTGATAGGAAAACTCGTCGATGACTCCACGAAGCTCTTCTTCACCGAGCAATACACCTCCCGATCAAGGCAAGAAATAGTCGATCTGAGAACCAAGTTCACGGCCGCCGTAGCACGTTTGGCACTTAGCTTCGAAGCTGCATCGGCTGAGGTCGCTCTGGTCCGAATTCCCGTATCGGCATACGGGCCTTTGATCAAAGCACTGCAGAGGAGTCGTGGGTGGATTGCGAGCGGCGTCGAGGTCGAAGTGGATGAAGAGCGCACGTCTCCGTCAGCTGGCAGCCTTACAGAACTCGAAGGCCCCGTGCGGGCGCTGGCTGTGGAGACCAAGCAATCTTTCGACCTGATTCGGGTCTGTCTACTCAGTTTCGAGGGTCGTCAACTGGATCCTGAAAGTCCCTTACTGGACAGCGATCAATCGGAACTGCTCAAGTCCGTTTTGGAAGGGGACATCAAGGCTGATCCAGGGTTGGCTCATCGAGCAATCTTGCAGCAGCGTCACGACCTGACCGCTGCTGTTGATCGACTTCGACATGAGTTACAGACTGTCTTGGACGTCACGACACCACAGCTTCAAGAGTTATCAGCATCAGCAACAACGTTCCGTTCTTCACAAAATGTTGAGGCGAACAGACATTCACGGACAGGGTCTATCACGGAGGAACAGGCTCAGCTAAAGCCATCTCACACGATCTACAACAACCGGATGTACGCAGCATCGTATCTTATCCTGTGCCTCATCGAAATTGCGCAAGCTTGTCTCCACGCCCTCATCACAACTCAGAATCTGCTCCGGCTTTGGAGCGGGACTACACGTCGACACATCCAGTGGCCGTGGACGACTTTGCATGGCTCTCAGCTTTCGATGAGTGCAGGGGGGTGGCGACGCTGGGCAAGTCGAGCAGACCCAGGGACGCTGAATGACATGCTTGGCTCCATGCGGGTGGAGAAGTACGGTCTCGAGACTGACGACCCTTTCGACGAGGACGGAGTCAAGTCAAAATCGGAAGTTGCGGAAGCGGAGCGCAAGAAGAAAGAGACGGAGAAGCATCGAAGGCGAGATCTTGGCGGAGAACCCGAAAAAGGCCTCAGCTCCGGCCATTCAAGATTCAACATTTTCGCGGAGGCGGATCACACGATCGCACTTACGTCAAGCAGGACCTCATCATCTGGCTCTAAGACTGTTCGAGCTCCCACGAAGGCTTCGAAGTGGCAAGCTGTGCGAAGGGCACCTTCCATTCTCCTGCAGCTTTGGAGAACGAAGGAGGTCATCATTTACCGAGTGCGACTGTCCAATGCGTTGAGAAGTCTCAAAGAAAGTCGCCATATCAGATTCGGGATCAAACTCTCAATCGGTTGCCTGATACTCACCATTCCGGCCTGGCTGCCTGCCGCCGGGGCTCGCGAGTGGTGGTACGGAGAGCGAGGGCAATGTGAGTGGTCTCAAAAGGCATTGTACTTGTGTTCTATGTAGCCCATTGGCCAAACTGACTCGCGATCTTCCGCTTTCAGGGGCCCTTATTTCCTACGTCTGGTGCCTTGAGACAAGCACGGGAGCGACAGTCCGAGTATCGACATTTCGAATGATTGGAACCTGCGCAGGTGCTATCTACGGCTACCTGATTTGGGTTATCTGCAGATCGAACCCATATGGTATTGCTTTCTTCATTGTTCTTGCCGAACTTTTTTCGGCGTATATGATGCTCGAAACAACTGCACAAGGGTGAGAAAAAGAAGTTTCGTCGCTGGGAGTATCAAATACTGACCCTCTCTGTGGACTCGGATTCAGCATCGGTGTTGTCTTCGCCCTCACGTTTCCGATTGTCGCCTTGATACCTTACCTGAACCTAAGCACTTCCAGTGTGGCCATCCTAGCCTGGGAGCGGGGGTTCATGGTTACAATCGGCATTGCGTTGGCGCTCGTGGTCAACCTCGCTATTTGGCCCTTCCATGCCAGAGTCCAGGTGAGCAGTGAATCTGTGACGAGCACTGGTAGCCCTGAGCTCACCCTTCCTCTCGCTTTCAGTTGGTGCTTCAAATAGCCCGAGCGACGGGTCGGCTTCAACGACTATATCTTTCCTTGAGCCGCCAAATGCTCAATACTGATCTTGTCACCACCCGACATACGCGCAAGGCATTCGAGCAGTTGGAACGCAGCATTCTCAAAACGCTAGCTCAATCCCGATCGCTCATTGCGCTCATGTCGGTCGAGGTAAGCTTGGCACCGAAGCCGACGGTTCTGCTGGGCAAGATCATCAATCATCTGTCCAGAATTGCGGATCTGCTCGTGGGTCTACGATTGTGTCGTGAACATGCGATGAAGGGCAAGCTTCATGCTCATCTGGTGCTTAACGTTCTCGAAAACCGGACAGAGTTGGTAAGTCGGTTCGAGAGAATGTCACCCCATACTCGGCTTGCGACGTGCTGACTATGATTGATATTTGTCCAGATATCTGCGATACTTATCTCATTCTTTGCTGTGGGCGCTTCAGTTCGGAATCGGACTCCTCTGCCTCAGTTCCTACCTTCTGCACGCACAGCGCTCGAGGAGCTAACCTTGTCGCTTCACGAACAACTTTCGCAACACGATGCACGCGGAACGGCGACTGCGGGCACTTCAACACCTGACGCATTCCATGCGCTGAGTAGTTTATACGGCCGAAGGCCAGGCTGGCGACGACAGCACTCAAACTCCGGACGAGTTTCGCGCTCACGTTCGCCGACGCATCATACACCAGACGGGTCGTTGACACCAGTCCGTGCTTCTACGGGTCTTACATCTTCGCACACGCACACTTTACTGCAATCCGCCATCCAGCGCAACGCAATGGGAACGACTACGAATCCAGTTCCGCCACCAAAGTTGGCCCACTTCTTCGCCCTGGCGGAGCATAGTTTGTTGGCGCAGATCGTCTCGGAGTTGGAGCACTTGCTCGAGTTGACGCGGAGACTGGTAGGGACGGCGACGGTCCTGGAAATGGCATTCGATCTTCCGAGTGCCGTCGATGATTCTCCTCATTCGGGTGTACACAGTACTTTCCATTCCGGTTACCATACCACTTCTTAATCTCAGAGTACTTCCTTATCGATACTACGGTCCGTGAGCAGAATGACGTTTAAAGACGGTCATTGATTACGGATGCTATAGAAGTACAACAAGGTTCCTAGGTGTCCCTGCGAACCTACTCCCCTGGTCGAGTGGGAGGCGGATCATCGCAGGCTCGGGGGACACCGTCTGAAGACAACCATACAGCCTCCGCATGTATGGTGCTTTGTCGAGTTCGGGAAGAAGAAAGATGTCAGTAGTTCAAGCAAGAGAGTACAGGACGTCGGGAAGTGACAGGCCACCGATTGGGGGGGAAGGGGAAGGTCGAGTGTCGATGAGGAAGGGACGGAGGAAGAAGGTCGTGGTGGCCGTACCGTGACGAGGTCTTGATCCAGTGGGAGGGGACGGCGAGGACGGCGAGGACGGCGAGGATGGCGAGGAAGGAGGAAGGCGGACGGAGGGAGACCAGTTCTTGAGCGGGCGAGACCGCGTACCAAGACGAGGGAGGAAGTCGAACGGGACTTGAGGGGAGAGGAGGAGGCGAGGTGACCGGTCTTGAGGGGGGAAGTCGGCCTTTGGGGAGGAAGTCGGCCTTGATAGAGGGATGGCAGCACCAGGAAGAACTGAGGTGCCCGAGGGAGGATGGCGTCTTGTTGAGGAACGAAGCCCAGCCCAGCCCAGCCCAGCCC